>JAMPIV010000676.1:0-132326 GCA_024509875.1 Oreohelix idahoensis | reverse complement strand
GACATTTGAAGGAGTGTCGTCGACCAGGGACTGGCGGCTCCTGAGCCGACCCAGCTGTAATGGGTACCTCCGAAATCGGCGAATATCTGCCTGAATGGCGAGGGACACCTGTCTCTGGGAAAAAAAGGGATACTCACGTAAAATCAGTCTCAGGTTAGACATACAAACCTGAGATTTCGCCTCGAGTAATAGCGGGCGTACGAAAAAAAAAAATTAGCACTCGATACAATGCCCACGCAATACAATGGACGCCAGGAGTGGGATATGAAAGACCCGTGACGCGGATCACCACCTCTGTTTCCAGATGGAGCCAGCACAACAAAGGAACTCGTTAGCGAGCATATGGAGAGCTGTCTTACAAAGGATGACAGAAAATTTGCACGTGGGCGACAATGGACAGTGAGTTTTGTGACAGTTAGCGGACAAGTGAGTTTGTCTTGCTGGCCAATCAGCAAACACCAGGCGGTTGGACTAAGACTTAGAGGCCACGCGAACGAAAGGGAGTGACAAATTGCCCAACCCACTTTTAGACTGACAGGAGACTGATCATGAGAGATCCAAGGTCTGTGTTGCAAGATGCACGCCTGGTAATTGGTTGAGGGGAGAAGTTGGATTATCTCGGACACATTGGCTAACCCAGCGATATGTTCTACTCGTTAGAGATCAGTGCAGTTTTCAACATTGTGGCGTAGAGAACTCCCTTAGCATAGCCGGCAATTAATTCAGTGTGGATAAAATAATTCATATCTGTGGAGTATTGTGTTCTTAAAGGATTTTGCGAAGGGAAAAGAAGGTTAGTAGATCTTATACAGATTATTAATACTTTTATTATTCTTTATTCATCTTAACCTCACAGCTAAATGCGCGAAAGATAGTTTTTCAATTAATTCTTCTCATAAATGATTAATAAAATCAGAAGATTTTCCTCTAAGATGATAGGCTGATAGGAAGTAATTAATAGTTCATACTTCACCTTCATCTAGCTTGTTGAATCATCATCATAGTCTTCCATACGCACACACTCTCGTGCACAATATATTTAACATCATTAGAATCGAACTCATAGAGATCAAGAGTGAGATGTAGAATAAATGAAAGTCAACCAGTATATATTAAGTGTGAAAACTTACGAAGACTTTTGTGTGTCTTCAGTCCATCAGAAGTTTGAGTCTACAGCTACGTGTCTGACGTCTAACCAGAAATAAGTTATCAAAACGGACATTTGGTTTGCAGAATTCGCCATAGGACATTCTTCGTTCCACAGTTAAAAAGGAATATTTCTCGCCCACGATTAAAACAGTGGACGCAGCATTTTTCGTCAACATATATCACATGCGCACAAGTTCAATACGTAGTTGTAACAAGTTCAAATCACTCGAAAGCTTACTATACGAGTCAAGCTAAAGTTCATAATTGATTACTCGTATCAAGTTCAGCTCCATCGGAAGCGTACTATCTGAAATCAAGCTAAAGAGCTCAAAAGTTGAATCTCATATTTATACCAAGGGCAACACACTCTTAAGCGCATTCTATGAAGCAGACTCCAAAGTATATTTTATGAATCACGATTACATACTCAAGATAATGAGTCTACATATCAAGAACATTTCGTGAAGATATCCAGTCTGGCCGGTACCCTCCGGAGATTAGACAACAGACATTTTCATACGACAACTATTAACGGTTTATCAACGCTACAGAGATATACTCAAACAGTGAACTATATTTATTTATATCATCAACGTTCTCAGTACAACAATAGTTTTCATCAGAACGTCCTCGACTTAGAAAAACCCCACTCGACATAACTTATAACAACTTGGGACATTCTATGCATACATGTAAATCATTCTATCCGGGCGAAGCATTTAGAGACACATGGACTGTGTAGATTACTCACCATTTTGATAACACTTATAATATCACATCATCATCATTTCGCTTTACACAAGCTCATTCTTAATTAACTACAATATTAATATCTCATCTGTGTGTTTTGTGTGAATCGTCTTTTACCATCATCACGTTCTAACCATTACTAACCCTATATGTGTAGTTATTTAAGTAATAAACCCAATAATCGTTTGATCATTATTTAGTTTGTTAATGTATCGCTCGTGCTGTCGGTGTGAAGTATTTACATATAGGTAAATTTCTACACTCAGATGAGGTTGAGGGCTTTTTCTGTTACGGGATCTAAGGGCAGAAGCTAAGGTCGTGGGGAAACAGAACTCTTTCCACAATTAACTAGAAAACACTGTCCAGTGGAAAGCATTCGCAGTCCCTTCTTCTGGTCCCTATCTCGAATAGGTCTTTATTCTTTTGTGACGTACGTCTAGTTTGTCAAGTGAATTTTCCCTGATTTGATGGATGATTAAAGGGACTTTAGCTTTTCATAACATTAGAATCCCTGAACATCAGTATTGTTGTAACTTTTCATCAACGAAGAGTAGCGGCTATGATCAAAGCAGTCAAAGAAGATCCCCAGAACAGAGAAGCAGAAGTTTAGCATCTCCGTACGAACACTGAACCGTTCGCAAGACGGACACGAGCGGTCAGAAGAAAGCTTCTTGCAGACTTCGCACTTCTGTGGCCACCGGCAGACTTGCCCGAAAGACGGAACGCTCAGCGTAGCGGATACGATCTGAGGAATCAGGAAACTCACCGCGAACGAGGCTAGTCTCGCCGAAATTTCACATCCTCGTGCGAGCAGCCTGAAAGAACGTAGATCGGAAGCCAGTCGGGCCATCGCGGTTAGCATGGCGGCTAAATAACTTCGACTTTCACTGGGAACTGAAGAGGCGCGAAATTTTCACACGTACCATTTATCTTGCCTTTCTAATAGATAAATACAGAATCTGAAAAGGGCAACGTTATCATTCGTTCTGACAGAATTCTAAGATTCACTAGCATATAGCTAAATTCCTGTTAGATTTCATCGAAATTGTTGGCTATTGGAGTGAAATTCTTTTTCTGTGCAGACGGTAATTAATACTTTAGCTTCAAGTGATCAGTGGTCTAGTTATTTCATATTTAGTTCACGGGATTGTGGTGTAAATTTAACCTTATTAAATAAGCCCATCTTCTCAGTTCTAGTGCCAACTAAATGTTACATCTATAAGTTTATTTCCTAATACAATAGCCGCTTAAGGGAATTATAACTTTAACACATTAACTACTGCAAGCCGCTGTCAGCGGCTCACAAAGTAATCACATTTGGACCGCAAGCCGCTCAGAGCGCCAATCTAATTTTAGTAATAAAATGAATGAAAAATGTACTGAAACACTTTCTGATATGGTTCGAGATTTTAAGTTGCCCACGGAAAACAAATTCCCAAAGCATGGCTGTTGTAGAACACTGGAAAATTGATATTATTATTATTTTGTTCATATTTTTCAGCGTTTTGGGTTAGTTACCAAATCGTGTAAAACTGTTTACCGTGGCAACTAGTAATAGGACTACAAAAAATGCTTGTACATCTCGTCTAACAGCTGAATAGGATAGAAACGTGTCTCAACAATTGACTGATAGATCTAGCGACAAGGACAAGAGTGAAAACGGTGTGCATTGATTGAAATTGTGATTTTGATAGAGATGGGGCGCAAGCAGTTATAATTGTGAAAATATTGCAAGTCCTCAGCCATCGGAGGGCCGTTAAATAGCAACAACCTCTATTAGAGTTACAACCTGTGTTTATTGTAATAGTACATTCATTTATCTTTAAAATGACGTGTAATTCATAAAAATCTGTAAACAATTATGAAAACTACAGCTTACTTTGTGCAAACACCTACAGAATGAAAATGGGAAAAAAATTTAATTCGGCCACAGTGTGTTTTTCAATTCGGTAGTTAATGTGTTAATACAGTTTAATTCTGTATAAATAGATGTGCTTTCAACTATTAACCTCACGGGGAGTTTTTTTCTTGCTTTATTAATTGAAGACGCGAGTGCAGAAAATAGTTAAACTGTAAATGTATCGCGCGTTAGATTTTAATATGATTTTATTGTATTTCATGTTTTTTCTATTGCATCCAGAATGATCTTTTGAACCTCGCATCCCAGCAATTTAGCAGCAATGAAACATCATTTAAGCAGCCATTACGCAGCAATAATATATATCTAGAGTCTTGCCGACTCAGTTCGATTACTCCAGTGACTTATGAACATGTTTGAAATTTAATCTTTGTGGCGATCCTGTTGGGATTCAGCTATCTGAAGTATACAGAAACAAAGCAAACACAAAGACTATTTTAAAATCCCAATTCATAAAGTCGTTTTTTATAGTTATCAAACTGGAAGAAGAACAGTCAACAGTAGCAATATTTTACTCACTGCTCTATTCGTGAAGAAGAACATAGATTTCCCTGACACTGTCTGTCAAGCATAATCATTGGATTTTACCACCCCCCTGAAGAACTTACCTCAGTGTTTTATAGTTTGTGACATTACTGCAAAAGAAAGTTATCTCCACCAGCTGTGCCAATCTTAGACACCACACCATTCCTCACACCTAGCCAAGTGCCTGTGCCATTCTTTAGGAACTTTATATAATAAACAAACAGTACCGTTAAACTTCAACGTCCAGCGATTTCGGGACACTTTGTTAACTTCAACAACCCGCTAATCTGGGGCTGTACACGGAAGAAAATACTTTTACCTAAGCCAAGGTTTAGTGCTGTTTTTTATGTATTTCCTATGAAGTGCCAGAATTCACCATTTGGTAAGTCTGTGTGTGTGTGACTGTGTGCTGGCCAGCCAAGCGTGTTTTTTTTTAATGAAAAAGGAGATTTAATTTTTTTTACCCTTATAATTAGTTCAACCTAGTATTAAGGTGTACTGTATTAATTGTACGGGATTTCTCCTAGCGGGATTATTTAACTGTGAGCATTCCCCCCTCCCGGGAAAATTTGGTTGATTAAAGGAAAACATTTGATGACCCCTAGCTTTTCCTTTACCCCTTATTACTGTAACCCCCTTGACTCAGAGTAATAAATTTACCATTGGGTTAAATTGCCTATCTCTGATCATCACCCCTCCCCCCTTTCTCGCCCTTGGGACCGGGTCTTTTCTGTTAGTAAATACAAGCGGGAAAAGGTGCATTGGATACTTCTCCTCAAAACCCCCCCTGTCACTTTGTATTTTGTAACCCCTGATTTCTGACTGTAAATTGATATTGCTTGTGACTTGATTTTATGATAATAAAAGTATTAAAAACTTTATTAGCATTTGGTGTCGGCTGTCCCAAAACCCAAACATTTCCCATATTTTGTTATCGTAGTGTGTATTCATGTACGTTGTGCGTCAGAATCACCAAATCGGTGTGTGCGCAGGAGCGACTGGAACTGACAAACAACTGTTTGTTCAGAAGAGTGGTAGGAATAGTTTTGAGAGACAAATATTGTCGTAATAAGAGACTGTCCTTACTCTTCCCCAGCCCTTGTGAATCTACTACCTAACTTTCCTAAATCCTTATTCTCACAGAGCCTTCACTATCATTCTACACTCTAAAAGGACCAATATCCATCAGAACTCTCTCAGAGAAAAAATTACGACATCTTTCTTAACGAGCCAATTTCTAGAGACCTTCTACCTAATATCTCATAAGCTATTCCTGGCGAAAACTACTGTCGTAGTTGCCCCAATACTCTGATAGGGATGTAAGAAGGAAAATACAAAATATCTGCTACACACAGCACAGTAAGAAAGAAAGAAAGTGCGACAATTGAAAGCACGCAATAAAAATCAGAACAAAAATGTAACTGATACTGCCGTAGTGAAACAGAGATCGAGAAGGGTCGCCCATCTATCACACCTTCACAGCCGTGACTATCCTGTGATACCAGTGCTCTTCTCTGACACTGGGACTACATTCTCGTCTGACATAATTCTTTTCTGTTCTATCAGTAACTACTACTGACAACTATCCTCATAAAAAACCTTTCGCTACATGTGGCTATCTTGTCTGCACATGATCTGTTTGTTCATCTCTCAGTTGCTTATCTATGGAAAGAAGACAATCGTCGCAAAGGAAAAATACTGTCTTCTGATTGGCTTATTTTTGCTTATATGATTTGCATGGAACAGATATAAGTTAGTATCCGATTGGCTAAGCGGTTAGAGCGCTTTCCTCTCGTGGCACAGATATCGGCTTCCGGGATCGAAACCTGGTATCGTCACGCTCCAGTCTACCCAGCTGTGAATGCATACCTGACTCTGCTCGTGAGTTAAGGAAGGCAAAGGCAGCGAGGCAGGGAACAAGTCACGGCAGCTCAAAAAAAGTTGGGCCTCGTATTGTGAAGTCTCTAACACTTCATTTTGCCACGGCAGTTTCTGCTATGGGACTACCTTTGCCTCTACGTCTTTAGATAAAAGATGATATTGAAAAGTAATACATAAATAAATCAATAAAAAAATGGAATAAAACAAGTGTACAATCTGTTGTTTTCTGGACCACTTCTGCTCTGCTCATCTTTAAAACTTCCAGTTCATGCGCACAAGCCCAGAGTTAGAAAGTTGGAAAACAACAATTATTATTTGAAATCCCCTATTGGGGAGCCATGCGGAGAGACCTTTTCTGTATTCCTACGTGCGGTTGGTGAGTCTCTAGTCACGTGTGGTCTTGTATCTGATTGGCTCGAGCAGACATGAAGGAGGGGGTGGATTTTTTTTCTACCACCAATCGGGACACGCTTTAAAAAAAAAAAAAGGCCATCCTCATCTGCAGCTCCCAACTACCAGGGAAGTTAGGAATTTTGGTGTAAAATGTTTGGCACTTTGGGTTCTTTTGTCTCATGACGATAACCGAAAAAGAAAGTCTTACTGGTGGTTCACCACATCTCTCATTTTCTGATAACAAGAAGTGGTTGTTAAGGAAGCTCTGTAGCTAGCTGACTCTTCCGGGCCACAGGCGCATCCTATGGTAACAGAATTCGTGGTCACGTCATGATTATGTCGTAAGAAGGAATCAAACATGATTACCTTCCTCTCGTTGTCTCTTTTCTGCTTGTCATCTCTCCCAGACGGAACGTGACCAAAAGAACCGCCAGATCATGTCTTCTGTTGTTCCTTTGGGAATACGGGTAAAATTATAGTTCTAAATTTAACCGAATATTGCAGATAAAATAAATCTTGATTAGCCCAGATTTTTGCCGTCTTAAGGCGCACTTCAATTTTTGTGCTGTGGTGGATTAGTGTTTTATTTATTAGGTTTCTTCCGGCAGCCAAAATGCAGGTCCATTATAAACCATCACGTTTGGCTCGAACTCTGTATCTAAATATATCTGGTCTGTCTCAACCTAAAGATAATTTCTCAGTGTTAGTTTCACAAGCTGACGTCATCATTTATTCTTTTAGTTTCCAGTGGTACATTAAGCTATTTTTGTTGCTTGTTGCAGATTTCTATTTTAGGCCACCTGTATTTTTAATCTCAGCCCATGGGGTTCCGTAGTTCTAGGGGCATCTAAAGAGGCAACGAATGAACAGGGCTACTGCCCAATCAGGTATTTCGTTAGAAGTGATTAATATGAGGTTATACATGGCAACCTGATTATGTAAAACAAAAATGGTTCCGAAACCACTGCTGCAAGAACATTTGCTTTGACGTAGGCTTCCTCAAGATGGCTAGTTGCTGTGGTGCATCCATGCTCCGTATGGACCACTACCCATAAGGAGCGAAAAAATAGATCATAGTTATGAAGCGCCGGTTACGTGAGTTACCTTTTCTACCGTTTTTTTTTCAAGTATCCGAAAGAAATATATTTTTGAGAGAACATCTTGTCTAGGAAATCACAAATCTGTCTCGATGAGCATGT
This sequence comes from Oreohelix idahoensis, assembly GCA_024509875.1. Lineage (NCBI taxonomy): Eukaryota > Metazoa > Mollusca > Gastropoda > Stylommatophora > Oreohelicidae > Oreohelix > Oreohelix idahoensis. The sequence continues at coordinate 124,511 of JAMPIV010000676.1, read as the reverse complement.
CTAAAATAATCCTGATTGTGAATACATCTAATCTCTTGATCTGTGACAGATTGTGAACATATCAGATATGTGACAGATTGTGAACATATCAGATCTGTGACAGACTGTGAACATGTCAGATCTGTGACAGATTGTGAACACATCAGATCTGTGACAGACTGTGAACATATCAGATCTGTGTCAGATTGTGAACATATCAGATCTGTGGAAGATTGTGAACATATCAGATCTGTGACAGATAGTTAACATATCAGATATGTGACAGATAGTTAACATATCAGATCTGTGGAAAATTGTGAGCATATCAGATCTGTGTAAAATTGTGAACATATGAGATATGTGGAAAATTGTGAACATATCAGATCTGTGGAAAATTGTGAACATATCAGATCTGTGACAGATTGCGAGAATATCAGATATGTGTCTGATTGTGAACATACCGGATCTGTGACAGATTATAAATTCATCAGATCTGTTACAAATTATGAATACATCTGACTTGTTGATCCGTGACAGATGGTGATTACTTACATCTGTTTGTTCTGACCTGTGACAGACTGTTAAAAAAATATGATCTGTTGATTCGTGATGCATTGTGAATATAACTATCTGTGACATATTTTGATTAGTTATGTCCTCTGATCTGCGATCGACGGCGAATACACATGATCTGTTGATATTGTTATACATTGTGAATACATCTGCTCTGTGACAGATTGTGAATACACAAGATCTGTTGATCTGCTGACATGTGACAGATTGTAAACAACTCTGTTCTGTGACACAATGTAAAGACACTGAATTTGGGACATATTGTAAAAAATCTTATCTGTGATAAATTATAAAAACATCTTATTTGTGACAGATTGCACATAGCTCTGATCTGTGACATACTTTGAAAACGTTTGATCTGTTACTCTGCTTTCTTTATCTGGGAAAACGCCTGATCTTTTGATCCGTGAAAAACTGTGATTTCGGTTGATCTGTGACGGAGTTCTGAATACATCTCATCTTTTGATCAGTAACTGTAACTATGTGACAGGTTATGAAAATCGTCCACCTTGATCAGTCCACTTTACTCTCACCGGCACCCCTCATTCTTTTTCAAGCAACTCATCAAACGTGGGTTTCCCACCTTTGCTTTCCTCATTAGCATACACGGGCTATTGCGTAAAAGCCATGCCTTTCGCTAGCTGTCTTACCACAGTTTAGCCACGCCTACCTGTCTTCCTTCACGCGCTATCAATACAGTTGTTCAGATCTCTAACTGCCTGTTACGTGCAGTCTTTGATATCTTACAATATTATACATAGGTAATTTTTTGTGCTTAAGGGAAAGTCATTATTGAGTTACTTCCCTTGAAAGTTGTGCCATCTCTTCGATCAAACTCCGCGGATAAATCCATTTTACTGCGATTTATTCGTTGTTTGGGTAATAATAGATTGTTCTTGCTTCAGAATATCTATGGCCTGAATTTATGTGTATTGTTTGTCTGAGTAGGACGAGTCTGTCTTATATCTGTATATCTTTACATATCTAAGTCGAACTATATGTTCTGTTGTCTCTAGAGAGGTCAAAGGCTATTCGGCGGATGTGTCGCTAGAGTGTGGTGTGATTTGGCTTCGTCCTGATAGGGACTGTGTGTTTTCCTATGTCGGCCTGTCGCCGGGAAAAAGTGATCTCAGTATTTGTGGGGAAAGTGATAGTCGTCTAAACCTATCGTGTATGCTTTACCCCAGTGTTTATTCATATTGCCAAGGAATGGCAGTTTCATATTTCCTCTACCAAGGTAATCAAAGATACTCTTATGAACTCTCGATCGAAGCCACCATTTTCGATAGTTACGATTTGAATGTCTAAGAGAATATATTTGACTCGATGAAAACGACTTCGATTCCTAGCAGCACTATATTCTGTAGAATGCAGTCAATTGTTCATGATCAAATCTACAGAGCAATGAAATGTTTTATGAATGACTAACTTTAGGACAGATTCATTATCTGTATCCAAACGTGAGTGACAGTTCACGAGTGAAGCCATCTTGGAACCAAAACATGTAGTGACTTTCAAGAAGAGAAAGGGGATGCCCGTATTATCGCTTGTTTAGTCCAGAGATCACTGCTACACATGAGAACCCGTTATTAGCGGTTCAATATTATTATATGAAAAAAATATGTGCTGAACATTATGTGGGAGAATCGTCGCTAAACGAGATTAGGTTTAGAAGCCATCTGAAATATTGTTTATAAGCTGACGTGCTCAGTCAGTGAAGTCAGATGATTTATATGTATGGGCGATACTGAGTGCTTGGCTACTGACAGTCCATTATAATATTAATCTACATGAGTGCCCATGTAACATAACATTGCAAGACCATTTATCCACTGTACTATGATGTATTATGCCAACCTGTGATTTGTCACTATCTGTGCTGTCGAGTGTGTACGTCCAATTAAACTTTAGAAAAGGTACACAGTCGTTGGTGTCGATGACTTCCAGTCATACATGAGTGTGAGAAAAGAACATTTGTCAACAACACGAACCCTTATCATCATTCGCACATTATACACTCAATCCATGTCTACACACCACTGCGTAGGTCAAGTTGACATTCCATACACTACAGTGGAGCAAACAACACCATAGAGATCTTATCAACTGATGATGATGATGATGTCTGCTTCCATCCACTTATATCTATCTTTTGGTGGATATCATTAACGGGAATAAAAATCCAACATTATCAACCTTATCAACTGGTGGACCAGCTTTCTGGGTTTGACCTCGCAGAAGTTCAGAAGTCAACAGATTACCGATACCAGACCGTTTCCTGTGGCTGATACGACACACTTGCAGTATTGGTTTGCTCTTTGTCAACACTTCGTCACGTGACCTGTCAAGTGAATGCAGTATGTAGGTCAGCGTTGTTGACATTTTTTACATTAGACATTACAGAGTTTCACAGAACAGTTGGATCAATTCTTGTCAATGTTAACAGGAAGACAGTATTTGTGAACTAAGAAGTCCTATTTTCATCGATGGATCTTCTTGTTTTCCATATATGAACTTTAATATTTAAGGCCAGAATGTTTAATTGAATAAAGTGGCAGTTTGTTTATTTTCATAAAAATAACTTTGCCATTACTGTAAAACTGAGCCTATTTTGCAACACATACTATCATACACATAATTTATATATATTTATGTTTACATGTTATTTGTTTGTATAGTATGTTAGTTTCTATGTCAGCGGGTTGTGTTTAAGGTTGGGCGGCGTCCTCACAACAGAATATCCCACGTCATAGAGGGTCCGTTGTGGGCGTTTTCTATAGGTGCAATTTTCTTGATTGAAAATTTGCTGCGACAACTGTTGCTTTTGTGTTAGCTGTGAAGTCTGTAATTATTGTTATTTTTGTAATATTTCTTTGTTCTTTAGTTTTGTTTTGATTTGTTTGTAATTTGTTGGTCTACCTTTTCTATCTTTCAGTTCTATTCACAATTTATATTCATATATTGTGACGTCATTTGTGTTGTTATTCTTTGCAGATTCAGTGATTATTTTCATTGATTTCCCTATTTGATTTATTTTGATTTCTGCAAACGTTCTTGTATTGTCAGTCCTATTTGTACTTTATGTATTCTGTTGGTTGACATATGTTTTATATAGGTATATTTCATAAGACACAATTGCCTGTGCACTGCACTTGGATTATGGTATAAACCAGTACCTGATTATTATTACTATTATACAAGACCTTATTAAAGGCTTGTGACCCACAGATATTGGGATAGTATACTGATTAATCAAGTCATTGAGAACTTGTGGTATTATTATTATTCAGGTGATTAGTATTATTGTTAGACATCATGTCTACATTAGAATACTTCATTACACAAGGGAAAGCCCTTGATAAGACTGGTCAACAATTAGAACAATGGGCAGTTGCTCAATATGACAAAGCATTAGCTGCAGAAGAGAGAAGAGCTATGGCAGAAGAGAAAAGATTAGCTGCAGAAGAAAGAAAAGCTATGGCGGAAGAGAAAAGATTAGAAAGAGAAGCTGAGGCTGCTGCTGAACAAAAGAAATTGCAGATGCAGGTGGAGGAAAGGAGATTTGAAGCTGAACAAAAAAAATTAGAAAGAGAAGCTGCAGGGAAGCTGAACAAAAAAAATTAGAAAGAGAAGCTGCGGCTGAACAAAAAAGATTAGACAGTGAAGCTGAACAAAAAAGATTAGACAGGGAAGCTGAACAAAAAAGATTAGACAGGGAGGCTGAACAAAAAAGATTAGATGCTGAAGAGAAAAAAGCAATAAGAGAACATGAATTTGAGTTGGAGAAATTGAGATTGACAAGTATGAGTAATGTTAATCAGGCATCTAGTGGTAATGGTAAACCTTCTACTTACAAGGTTAAGGTTCCACCGTTCAATCAGTCCAGTGACGATATTACATTCTGGCTGGATAGATTTGAACGTTCTTGTCGTACACATAATGTGGATAAATCACAATACGCTAATCAATTATCAGAAAACTTGAAAGGTGAATCTTTGACTAGATTATGCCTTGTAGGAGAAGCAGATAAGGATAATTATGATGTCATTAGGGCGGCTTTGATAAAAAAATATCAGCTAAGTGAGGAAGGCTATCGCCTTTTATTTAAGACGATGGTACCTGAGACGGGTGTAGAATTCTCAGAATTCACTGCAAAGGCACGTCTCACAGTTGATCGTTGGATTGAGCTTTCCAAAACAGAAAAAACGTATGAAGGACTTATGGATTTGTTGCTCAGAGATAAGATTATGTCATGTGTGAACAAACCTTTCCTTGAATTTATACATGAGCGTAAACCCAAATCTCTAAAAGAAATGGAAGAATATTGTTCCCAATATGTCACTGCACACCCCGACGTGACTTTTGGCAACACTAAGATTAAGGAGAGTATGCCAGTTGCTTCAGCAACACCATACAATCCCAATTATTCACACAGATTTCAGGGACCTCAAAACAGATTTGATAAAAAAGGTAACCATAATTGTCGTAGATTTCCGATAGGAGAATTAAGACTAGGTTTGGTCCCTTCTGAATAGGTTTGAATAGGTGATAGACTCAGTGAGAGTTAGTGAAAGGTAATAGAATTTCCACACACGTGAGATGATAGATTTGATATAGTGGCTGTCTCTGAAAGCGAAAAGAATTCTTCTCTCTCTCACCTATCTTCTACAACAGTTGTTACAGCGTCAGACAGACTACACCAATATACATATTACGTATATTTCTATCACTCACAGGCACGCACATACACGTGACGACAGGTAAACACACAGACGTGGGAAAACTATAACAATGATATATATATTATCTAGAACGAGCTGACCAAACACGATTATTAAGTTCAAGAGCGATTTTAATATCAGGAAAAATCGGCTCACAACATCAAAGAAAGTACATCAAGGAAAATACATATACACATAGTCATAAAAAATCAAGGAAATGTTGCAAGGATGATAGCCCCGTTATAGTGTTAACTCTAGGTTTAGCCCGGCCCCGTTAAGAGAACAGATGATGGCGCCCGAGTCACAGATACATAGGGTTTGAGTCTAAGAGTTTTCTTTGTTTTATCTCGTAATTATATGCACAGAGTTTGAAAAAAATCTGATTTAACCTAAGACAAAAACACAAGAACTCTAGCCTTAGCAACAAATTATGCAGATTGAAAAAAAAAATTAGGACAGCAACAGGGTGTCAAAGATATAATAGTGAAAATATCACTCAAACCAGCGTACACTCATTCATTCCGCCATGGCTTCTCATACTTGTACTCACGACTTTGCTTGCTGCCTCTTGGAACACATTGATTTTAGATTTTCACACAGACTCAAAAAATGCAGTCTTCTGCCAAGAAGTCCCCAGTTCCAAAAGACGTATTTAACTTGGAGTCTCCGGGAACGACTACTTGGGTATGCAAATTTGTTCAAATGTCTGATTAAGTCACCTAACAATTATTCCAGGCGCGGGAGTTAGCAGAGCACAGTGTCAATAGCGTAGGTTTCTAAAAAATGATGAATGTCAGGTCGGTGCCTTCCCTCAGTATAGGATTCACTTTAGTCACACCACAGATTTGTCCACAAGATATAATCTAGTCGGGAAATGATTGTTAATATTCACGCCACCAGGCAGCAAATTATATAGAGTTTCTAGAAGAAATTAAGTGCTGGCTCCAAGGTCCAGTATTTATCATTACAGTCTTTGAAAACCCGTTATAGGGATATTAGTATTTCTGTCTAACTTGCACCGTCAGATCAGTGTTACTTGAGAAAACCCACGTGGTTCAAAATAAGGACTGTCTATTTCTTCACAAGTATGGAAACTACTACTAGGTGCTGGTAAAGTTAGGGTCACCCCAAAACTTTCACTGTGTGGAGGCAAAATAACACATATAATATAATAAACAGAATCTGTACTGGTTAAAACTTACATTTAAACTTGCAAGCAGAGAGCTTTGCTTATCATTTAAACTTCCCGTGACGTAAGTTATATTTAAAAATCAGCAATCCTAATGAATTAGAAACACGTGCGTATTCCGTCACCATTCATGAGGCTGGATTCTAGAGTTTATACGTTAGTTTAGAAAAATACACTCGACTGAGTATTAGCAGTTAAATTAAATTTATAAATAGCTACAATTGCCGTTATAAGCTAGAAATTTTAATTTTTTCTGCTTTCCACTGAATGCTTCCCTAGAAAATATAATAGCCTACCACTTTATTTCTCTTCTGCGCTAAAGAAATAGATTAAAATGAATTAAGCGATTTAACACTTTAACACTCACAAAATCTATATATCTATCATATTAATTACCTCAACCACAGAATTACAGGTAGTCGCACAACTTAAGAATAAAAATGCTGAAAATATTTCTGGAAGTCTAGAAGTTCGACAAATTGCCGAAACAAACTGAGATCTTCGCTAACAGCTATTCTGTTTTCGAGCGACCTATCTACTGTGGAGTCTATGAGCGAGAATGAAATTAAAGTTTCAAACTTGGCCAATATCTTAAAATCAGACAAAGGGCCCAAACTTATTTCGCCAAGCGAAATTATCTCCCCTACTCCCAACATTTACGTCCGCTTAACGCGTGTCGTAACTGTCACCTACTGACCACGATGTACGCGTGTCAGTTTCAAATCCCAGACAGCCTGACTCCATTGCAGGGCAGTTTTCACACTACAGCTGACCATGGCCCAAGTGAGCGCCGTGTCAGTTTGGGATTTTCCAGACAAATGTCTGGATACTGACCGGTGCAGATGTAAAGTATCACACCTCACCGGGACTAATGCCGAGAAGAAGCTCGCGCGCTCGGTGAGAATGTAGACGATTTGCTACGTCCTATGTTCAGCGAACCGACTTATCACGCCTTCTGACGCCCTGCAGCCCTGACATCTACGTAATATCGTCCTAGCGCGATTCTCAGTTTTGAGAAAGGAAAACAGGTAAAGTTTGCGAATTATATGAAAATAATATTCGCAAAACGAATGGATGAAAAATATACAGGAAAAAATGAAATACAGAGATAATAAAAGAGAGAATTTGGGTGAACGAATAGGAAGAAGGTGTAGGAAATTAAATGAATATAAACCCTACGTGACAGAGCCTCCCCCCTTTAAGATATGGAAGAACTCCATGTCTACGTTATGGAGTTTAATTTCCTATAACCGTAGCTTCGGGGTGTCTGTCCTCTTCCCTCTCATCTTCCCCCTCCATCTCTGTCCAATTCCTACTCAAGTCCACTCCTCAAAGTTTCCTTCCCCTGGAATGTCTCATATGCGCGCTTGAAAGAGCGTCGCCGCTTCTGACATTTTTGAAAGATTTCCTGTGATAGCGGTGGAATATCCCTGCCACTATCGTCATCTTCGTCAGTTTTGGCGATCGTCAGGAGATGGTCGGAGGTTGGCACTGGTTTTTCCAAGTATCTCTTTAAGAGATTTAAATGGAAAACCTTCTCCTTTCCTTCAATAGAGATCTGGTAGTTAGCCTTAGAAATCTTTTTCAGGACGGTAAACGGCCCTTGCCATCCGATCTTCAGTTGGTTGTTCTCGGTAGGGAGTAACACCAAAACTTTCTCTCCTGCTTCCAGTTCTCTCTCTTCCGCGACTTTCCTGTATCGGTTAGCGTGCTTTGTGCGTGCTCGCTTAAAGTTAGTCGTTGCTAGGTCCCACCCCAGTTTCAACCTTTCCTTTAAAACCGACACATATTTACTTGCTGAGACAACTGTCTCATCCGCCTTCTCGTCTGTCAGAGACTGAAGTAAGGCTTCAAGCGGGCCCTTAATGGGTCTGCCGAATAAGAGTGTAGCTGGCGGAAATCCTGTGGAAGTATGAGGAGATTCTCTGTAGCCAAATAATGCTGCAGGAATACAGAGATCCCAATCTTCAGGTTTCACTTGTGCCAGCTTACTTAGCATCATGGTGAGGTTTCCATTAGCACGTTCCACGAGCCCATTTCCGGCCGGAGTATATGGCTTAGTGTGGATGTGCTGGGTCCTCAAGATCTTAACGATCTCATCCATCAACAGGTTTCGGTATGGAGATCCATTATCCGTCAACACTTGCTGAGGGAATCCCAACCGAGTGAAAATCTGCACGAGGGCTTCTGCGACATGCTTGGCATCTGCGCATGTTAGCGGGATAGCTTCTGCCCATAAAGTGCATGTATCGACTAAGGTCAGGATGAACCTGCTCCTTCTTTTAGTCCTTTCGAAAGGCCCTAAAATGTCGATCACAACCCGTTCGAATGGTGTTCCCATTATTGGCATTTCACCCATGTGGACTGGGGGTGTCCGTTGCTTGGGTGGTACACGTTGGCACTGGGCACAGGATTTGACATATCTGATAATATCAGTATTTACTCCTGGCCACCAATAATGAGTGGTTATACGTTGGTTTGTGGCGTTCTGTCCCATATGTCCGCTAAAGGGAAGAGAGTGCCCCATTTCTAGGATTTGGCTTCTGTACTGTTTCGGTACTAGGAGCTGGTTGTAACCTTGGTCAGGCTTGCCCGTTCTCCGATAAAGTACGCCATCCTCAGAAAAAATGTCCCCGTGCTGTTTGGGTTCCTTAGCCATGGGCAGTTTCCTAAAGCAGGGTGCCAAAGTAGGGTCCTTGTATTGCGCTTCTTTAAGTTCCATAGGTAACAAATTAGGCGCAGGCTCCCGTTCCTTCTTGGTTTGCCCTCTTGTAGTTACTGCTGCCACAATCGGCTCTTCCGGTTTCCCAATACACACGTATCTCCCGCCAAGTATGACTGGGTAGATGGGATCATCCATAACAGCCGCTTTGATCACACCTCTGACAAAGTCAGAGTGTATCTCCACCAATGCGATGGGAAGCGCTGTAGGTGCATCACTCTTACGAACTCCACAAAGTTTGACGGTCTCTCCTGTCTCTTGACCGGGTTTAACCAGGTTTCTGGCAACAATGCAATCGTAAGAAAGCCCCGTGTCAAATAAGCAAGAAGTTTGAGAACCGTTCAAAGTAACAGTACCTCGCGTTGAGGGTCTATCCCCAACAGGTTGGGAATCACTGTCAATAATTCCGCCTTGCGAGACTGTCAATAAGCATCCGATGCGTTTCGGCTCGGTGTGCTCGGTCTGATCATATGTCCCGTGCTCAGGGGTTCTCCCTTTGCCACCTTGTCCTTTCTGGCTACGCTGCCATGTAGGGCGGTCGGGTTGATCAGACTGTTTGGGGTGGTTGGGGTACTTGTTCTTGTAGAACTTGGATTTTTCAGGAGGGGGGTTTTGAGGTCCAGTTTCTCTGTGGTTATTTTGGTTAGAAGCCTGAGAAGATTGCTCTAGGTTATGTTTTCGAAAATGCTCCTCTGTCGGTTTCCGCTTTGTGGCCGGTAGTTCAGCCAGCGCATTGTGATAACGCTCAGACTTTTCCAAAATGTCTTCAAGTTTTTCTGCCCCCTGCTCAGCGAGAAATCTCCGGGTATCAGCAGACAAAGTGTTCTTTATTTGTTCAGTTAGAACAAGTTCCTCAAGACCTTCATAGGTAGAGGGGAGCTGCGAAAGCTCAAGGCACTTTGTTAGATATCCCTTAAGACGAGATGAGAACTGGTGAAAAGTTTCAGAATTCTCTTTCCGGCTGTTGCGAAACAGTTGCAAAAACTTGCGAGCGTTCATTTCAAAGCGCTCCAGTAACGCTTTCTTCAACACATCGTAGTCGTCTTGTTGGCTACTTTCCAGCTTAGAATAAACATCATAAGCAGAACCTTTTAGGGCCTGGGAAAGTTTCATATTCCAACGCGACCTCTCTAACCCGTACAGAGTTGCAATTTTCTCAAATTTTTCTAACCATGTGTCAATCTTCTCATTTGGACAAGGAAAAGATTCAAGAGTGAAAGACATAGCATTTAGTTGAAGAGATTGAGTGTTAGCAGGGTCAGTTAAGGAAGAATGAGGAGAAGACTCTCCATTGCTGGAGGTAGAGGCAGCACCACGACTTTGGAACTCTAGAGTTTTAAGAGCCAACTCATGCTGTCTCTGTTCTCTCTCCTTCTCATGCTGTCTCTCCTTCTCTCTTTCCTCCTGCTGTCTTTCCTTCTCTCTTCGTTCTGCCCTGCGAATTTCCATTTCTTCATCCATCTTCTTCTGCTGTAAAGCTTCAGCTGCTTTCCTCTCCGCATCATATCTCTCAAGTTCGTCTCTGACAAAAGCTTTCGCTTCCTCTCCTTCCAGTCCCTCCTCTCTCGCTTCGTCCCTGAGAAGTTGTCTAAGCTTTGCCCTCTCGGCCATATTATGTCAGTGACTGAGACACGTGGAGATAGAAAATAGGAAAAAGAATAACCTGGTTCCTACCACTTACGAGAAAAAAAAAACCAAAAATTCAAAAGATGATATCCTTAACCCTGGGATACCTCCTCCAAAATAAAATCTAACTATCGCTGCTATTATCGGCAATAAAGCACTCAATGCAAAACACGACTACGCCAAATAAATGGTAGTTAAGATTACAACTGAAAAATAAGTTGCTACAGTGGAAAAGCAAAAGAATATTGCAAAAATTAAAGAGAAAAATAATCCCTTAATTTTTAAAAATCCACTATAAGTTCGCCCCTGAAGTCAGATCGGGTAAGGGAGGGAATTAATCTGGACAAAAAGTCCGAAACACACTCCTTAACTTAGTTCAAACGCCGTTCTGCCTCAGTACCCAGTGAATGTTATACACTCACCACTTTACCAGCATTTAGTATTACAATCAGCAGTTAACATATATCCCGACAAAATCAACCTGTAACCAAAATGTATATTATTCAAAGATGCTGTGGAAAAAAAAACTTATTAGTTTGTGTGGTCAGCACGCCCGTAAACAGATCGCTAGTCTAGGGGGTAATTATTTTTAAAAGATACACACTCACAAGACATCACACTCTTACTCTATATCAGAATACAGAATCTTAAGTTCAAAATCCAGATAGACGAGTCCACGTTTGTCGTACTCGTCTTCCTATTCTAAGTTCAAAGACCGGAAACGAGCCCTCATTTGTCGTAGATTTCCGATAGGAGAATTAAGACTAGGTTTGGTCCCTTCTGAATAGGTTTGAATAGGTGATAGACTCAGTGAGAGTTAGTGAAAGGTAATAGAATTTCCACACACGTGAGATGATAGATTTGATATAGTGGCTGTCTCTGAAAGCGAAAAGAATTCTTCTCTCTCTCACCTATCTTCTACAACAGTTGTTACAGCGTCAGACAGACTACACCAATATACATATTACGTATATTTCTATCACTCACAGGCACGCACATACACGTGACGACAGGTAAACACACAGACGTGGGAAAACTATAACAATGATATATATATTATCTAGAACGAGCTGACCAAACACGATTATTAAGTTCAAGAGCGATTTTAATATCAGGAAAAATCGGCTCACAACATCAAAGAAAGTACATCAAGGAAAATACATATACACATAGTCATAAAAAATCAAGGAAATGTTGCAAGGATGATAGCCCCGTTATAGTGTTAACTCTAGGTTTAGCCCGGCCCCGTTAAGAGAACAGATGATGGCGCCCGAGTCACAGATACATAGGGTTTGAGTCTAAGAGTTTTTCTTTGTTTTATCTCGTAATTATATGCACAGAGTTTGAAAAAAATCTGATTTAACCTAAGACAAAAACACAAGAACTCTAGCCTTAGCAACAAATTATGCAGATTGAAAAAAAAATTAGGACAGCAACAGGGTTTCAAAGATAAAATGGTGAAAAATATCACTCAAACCAGCGTACACTCATTCATTCCGCCATGGCTTCTCATACTTGTACTCACGACTTTGCTTGCTGCCTCTTGGAACACATTGATTTTAGATTTTCACACAGACTCAAAAAATGCAGTCTTCTGCCAAGAAGTCCCCAGTTCCAAAAGACGTATTTAACTTGGAGTCTCCGGGAACGACTACTTGGGTATGCAAATTTGTTCAAATGTCTGATTAAGTCACCTAACAATTATTCCAGGCGCGGGAGTTAGCAGAGCACAGTGTCAATAGCGTAGGTTTCTAAAAAATGATGAATGTCAGGTCGGTGCCTTCCCTCAGTATAGGATTCACTTTAGTCACACCACAGATTTGTCCACAAGATATAATCTAGTCGGGAAATGATTGTTAATATTCACGCCACCAGGCAGCAAATTATATAGAGTTTCTAGAAGAAATTAAGTGCTGGCTCCAAGGTCCAGTATTTATCATTACAGTCTTTGAAAACCCGTTATAGGGATATTAGTATTTCTGTCTAACTTGCACCGTCAGATCAGTGTTACTTGAGAAAACCCACGTGGTTCAAAATAAGGACTGTCTATTTCTTCACAAGTATGGAAACTACTACTAGGTGCTGGTAAAGTTAGGGTCACCCCAAAACTTTCACTGTGTGGAGGAAAAATAACACATATAATATAATAAACAGAATCTGTACTGGTTAAAACTTACATTTAAACTTGCAAGCAGAGAGCTTTGCTTATCATTTAAACTTCCCGTGACGTAAGTTATATTTAAAAATCAGCAATCCTCATAAATTAGAACACGTGCGTATTCCGTCACCATTCATGAGGCTGGATTCTAGAGTTTATACGTTAGTTTAGAAAAATACACTCGACTGAGTATTAGCAGTTAAATTAAATTTATAAATAGCTACAATTGCCGTTATAAGCTAGAAATTTTAATTTTATTCTGCTTTCCACTGAATGCTTCCCTAGAAAATATAATAGCCTACCACTTTATTTCTCTTCTGCGCTAAAGAAATAGATTAAAATGAATTAAGCGATTTAACACTTTAACACTCACAAAATCTATATATCTATCATATTAATTACCTCAACCACAGAATTACAGGTAGTCGCACAACTTAAGAATAAAAATGCTGAAAATATTTCTGGAAGTCTAGAAGTTCGACAAATTGCCGAAACAAACTGAGATCTTCGCTAACAGCTATTCTGTTTTCGAGCGACCTATCTACTGTGGAGTCTATGAGCGAGAATGAAATTAAAGTTTCAAACTTGGCCAATATCTTAAAATCAGACAAAGGGCCCAAACTTATTTCGCCAAGCGAAATTATCTCCCCTACTCCCAACATTTACGTCCGCTTAACGCGTGTCGTAACTGTCACCTACTGACCACGATGTACGCGTGTCAGTTTCAAATCCCAGACAGCCTGACTCCATTGTAGGGCAGTTTTCACACTACAGCTGACCATGGCCCAAGTGAGCGCCGTGTCAGTTTGGGATTTTCCAGACAAATGTCTGGATACTGACCGGTGCAGATGTAAAGTATCACACCTCACCGGGACTTATGCCGAGAAGAAGCTCGCGCGCTCGGTGAGAATGTAGACGATTTGCTACGTCCTGTGTTCAGCGAACCGACTTATCACGCCTTCTGACGCCCTGCAGCCCTGACATCTACGTAATATCGTCCTAGCGCGATTCTCAGTTTTGAGAAAGAAACAGGTAAAGTTTGCGAATTATATGAAAATAATATTCGCAAAACGAATGGATGAAAAATATACAGGAAAAATGAAATACAGAGATAATAAAAGAGAGAATTTTCGGGTGAAAGAATAGGAAGAAGTTGTAGGAAATTAAATGAATATAAACCCTACGTGACAATAATGGTTATCAAAACCAAGGTAACCAATCATTTCAGGGTTCTTCTTCAAAGAACTGGAGACGACCTGATAGCTCTCGACACAGGGGTGGTCATAATTATAGGAATTTCCGTAGAGGAAGTAATTATAGAAACTATCAGGGTTATCCGTCTTGGAGTCAACAAGATCATAATTACAGAGATACTCATTATAATGAATATGATAATGGTAACCAAGGGAACTATGACTCAAACCCAAATAGGGGTTACAATAGAGGTAACAATAACTACAGAGGTGATAATAACCGAGGTAGATCTCAAAACAAAAGACATAAACCACATTTTCAGGCAAACTCTGCACAACAAGAGTCCCATGAAGCCTATAAACAGAGTAAAGATAATAATGATGCTAGTAATATGGCATGTGCCGCTTTTGATTTTGGGAGAGCATCTCAGTGCCCCCAATGCAAAACGTTATTTGAGCCAACCACAGTGTCTACTTTAAGCTGTGGCCATCCTCTTCCTGCTCTTCCGGCATCAGTCGCGCATGATGGAAGAGGTTCTCTTGTCTTACATAAGGGTTTAGTGAATAACAATCCAGTCTCTGTGCTATTTGATTCTGGATGCACCACAATTGGTGTTAGGCAGTCACTCGTAGATCCTTCCCGTGCCACTGGACAAGTAGTCAAATGTGTAACATTTGGCGGCACATTAGAGAAATACTCTACTGCTATCATTAGGATTGCTACTCCTTTCTTTACAGGAGATGTACACGCATGTCTTCTTCCGAATCCGATCGCTGACCTCATCATCGGTCGCATTCATGGAGTCAAGGAATGCACTCCGCAACAAATTTCCACGTGGGAAAGGCAAAACATGCAGATTGCTAACGCTGTAGTCACTAGAGCTCAGGCTCTTAATATGCCTCAAACTTCATCTACTGAAGATAATGAAGTGCATAACCAAGATAATCCCTTGGTAATTTCTCGTGACTCGTTTATAAAACAGCAAGAAGATGATCCCACTCTGAAGAAATTCTTCATTCTTGCAACTAAAGGTGATCCGAATAAAGACACAAGTCGTAAATCGTGGATTACAAAGAAGAATGGCGTACTTGTACGTATGGTTCAAGACTCCATTACGTCAAGTCATTCTCAAATCCTGGTTCCCAAGAATTTGAGAGTTAAAATTTTGCAGCACGCTCACGACTCTCAGTGTGCTGGACACATGGGTTTTTCCCGTACTAAGTCAAGAGTCCTTGCGGCTTTCTTTTGGCCATTGGTAAACAAGGACATACGGATTTATTGTCGATCTTGTAAAGTATGTCAGGAAGTTAAATCCAAAGGTCCACGGCATGCTGCACCCATTCAGGCGGCGGACATTCCTATTCGGCCGTTTCAAAAAATGGCCATAGACATTATTGGTCCATTTAAGATCAAGTCTGCCAGAGGACATCAGTTTATCTTGACGTGTGTTGATATGTGCACACGTTGGCCAGAGGCTATTCCTCTGAAGAGCATTACTACTGCTGATATTGCAGATGCTCTTTGGCTTATATTTTCTCGTCTGGGGTTCCCCGGAGAGATATTGTCAGACCATGGCACCCAACTAATATCAGATACCATGTCTCAAGTAATGTCTACTCTGCAGATAGATAGATCTTTAAGTAGTATCTACCATCCAATGTCTAATGGTATGGTCGAACGCCTTAATAGAACACTTAAAAACTTACTGGGGAAGATAACTGAGGATCATCCTCAAGACTGGGACAGAGTTTTACCTGCGGCCCTCTTCGCTTACAGAGAGGTACCCAATGAACATACGGGATTTTCTCCCTTTGAACTCGTCTTTGGCGCGCGTCCGCGTGGCCCTATGTCGTTGCTTCACGATCTCATAACATCTGACAATATTGACGATGACACAAAGTCATCCTACGAATATGTCATCGCGTTGAGACAAAAAATTATCGAAGCATGCAAATTAGCAACTTCTTCTTCTGAATTTGCGAAACAGAAGGCAAGGCAATTTGCCAATAAGAAGAGATGCTTACGACAACTTTGTCCTGGTGACAAAGCATTTGTATTACTACCTTGTAGGGAAAACAGATTACTTATTTCTTGGAAAGGTCCGTACGATATAATATCGAAAATTTCCGATGTCGACTATATTGTCGATATTGATGGGAAGCATAAAACCTTCCACATCAATATGCTTACTGAATTCCATGAACGTCCGGATTATTTGCAACCCATTTTCCAAGCAACGGACAATTCTCCAGTACAACATGGTCATTACTCATCACTGTCCGTGATACAGGATGAGGAAACAAGTTTTTCAGATGTAAATCTTCCTCTTCCAATGATCCCACTTCATTCCAGTGAATCATGGAAGAACGTTACTGTCTCTCCTGATTTGTCTCTAGGAGAACAGCGACAAGTTTCAACTATGTTGCAAACATTTCAGGATGTACTCACTGACATCCCTGGACAAACGAATGTCATTCAACATGACATTGTTCTAACTGACCATACTCCTATTAGGGTTAGACCTTATCCTATACCTATACATTTTCAAGCACAGGTCGAGAAAGAGTTGGATGAGATGATAGATTTGAAAATAATCGAACCATCCACCTCTGCATATTCTTCGCCGATGGTTATTGTGCGTAAAAAAGACAATAACATACGTCTTTGCGTTGACTATCGAAAATTGAATCAAGTAACGAAGTTCGATGCCGAACCTATGCCTTTACTGGAAGAGCTACTTACTCGACTCTCCAAATCTCATTTTTTCACTAAACTTGATTTGTCTAAAGGATATTGGCAAGTTCCTTTATCTGAACGCGCCAAACCTCTCACGGCTTTTTCAACACCTAGAGGTTTGTTCCAATGGAATTTTATGCCTTTCGGTCTTATGAACGCACCAGCTACGTTCGTACGCATGATGCGCCGAATCCTATCTTATCGGTCAGATGTCATTGCATATCTAGACGACATCTGTCTTTTCAGCGATACTTGGGAAGATCACTATTCAGGGTTAGATGAATTGCTGTCTACTTTGCGTGAGCACAACCTGACAGCGAAACCCTCTAAAGCCTATATTGGTTTTAGCGAAATTTCTTTCCTAGGCCACCGAGTTGGTCATGGTTTCCTAAAGACAGAGGACCATAATACTAGTAAGATACTTAACATCTCAATCCCTAAGACTAAAAAACAGGTGAGAAGTCTGTTAGGTCTTATTCAATTTTATGGCAGATTCATTCAGAATCTATCCTCTATCATGGCACCTCTCTCAACACTTCTAAAGAAAGGTTCGCCTAATGTGGTCCACTGGTCTCAGGAATGCCAATGCTCTCTGGATAAGATTAAAACATTGTTTTCAACACCACCTATTTTAGTGCTACCCACTAAAGATAAGACATTCGTTCTTCGTAGTGACGCTTCATCCACTGGGATTGGAGCGGCACTAATGCAAGAGTACTCTGGAACTCTGCATCCTGTAATGTATATTTCCAGAAAACTTAATGCGGCAGAAAGGAATTATTCGGTTTTAGACCGTGAGCTATTAGCTATGGTTTGGTCGATCCTCAAACTACAGAGATTCCTTCTAGGCGCACATTTCATAGTAGAAACCGACCAAAAAGCTCTTACTGCTATACAGAGTAAGAATTTGAAGAGCTCGAGGTCTACTCGATATGCAATTGCTCTTCAACCTTTTCATTTCTCTGTGCGAGCTATTCGTGGATCAGATAATGTGATGGCAGACATTCTGTCAAGATGCCCACATGATTCCACATAACTATTAGGGCTTAGACTTCTTGATATGTCTAGTTCTATAGTAGTTCCTTTTCTATATCATGATAGATACACATTTGTAATTTAATAATATAATGATTGTATCACTACATAGCGGTTCATTGATGTTTATTCACCGCTGTGCTTTGATGATTTTTTTCTTCATAAATCATAAATTTAAGATATCTAATACGAAATGATGATATGAATTTTTTAGGCATTGTGTAATTGCCAGAATTGTATTATACTTTGATGACACCTTCCTGGAAAAATATACTTGTAGAGAAATAATTTCTCTCAGTTTATGAGACACATTCTCACCAGTCGCTCCATAAGTCGACTTAGCCTCATATTAGGCGTTATAGGTATTCCTGATATTTTCATCTGCGCATTATTCATGCGTTGTGAGCCTATTGTACGTTGCTCCTAGATGTATTTCAAAAAAAAAAAATGTTCCATTTTTTTTTCCCGGGAGGTGTGGTAAGACTGTTACGTGCAGTCTTTGATATCTTACAATATTATACATAGGTAATTTTTTGTGCTTAAGGGAAAGTCATTATTGAGTTACTTCCCTTGAAAGTTGTGCCATCTCTTCGATCAAACTCCGCGGATAAATCCATTTTACTGCGATTTATTCGTTGTTTGGGTAATAATAGATTGTTCTTGCTTCAGAATATCTATGGCCTGAATTTATGTGTATTGTTTGTCTGAGTAGGACGAGTCTGTCTTATATCTGTATATCTTTACATATCTAAGTCGAACTATATGTTCTGTTGTCTCTAGAGAGGTCAAAGGCTATTCGGCGGATGTGTCGCTAGAGTGTGGTGTGATTTGGCTTCGTCCTGATAGGGACTGTGTGTTTTCCTATGTCGGCCTGTCGCCGGGAAAAAGTGATCTCAGTATTTGTGGGGAAAGTGATAGTCGTCTAAACCTATCGTGTATGCTTTACCCCAGTGTTTATTCATATTGCCAAGGAATGGCAGTTTCATATTTCCTCTACCAAGGTAATCAAAGACACTCTTATGAACTCTCGATCGAAGCCACCATTTTCGATAGTTACGATTTGAATGTCTAAGAGAATATATTTGACTCGATGAAAACGACTTCGATTCCTAGCAGCACTATATTCTGTAGAATGCAGTCAATTGTTCATGATCAAATCTACAGAGCAATGCAATGTTTTATGAATGACTAACTTTAGGACAGATTCATTATCTGTATCCAAACGTGAGTGACAGTTCACGAGTGAAGCCATCTTGGAACCAAAACATGTAGTGACTTTCAAGAAGAGAAAGGGGATGCCCGTATTATCGCTTGTTTAGTCCAGAGATCACTGCTACACATGAGAACCCGTTATTAGCGGTTCAATATTATTATATGAAAAAAATATGTGCTGAACATTATGTGGGAGAATCGTCGCTAAACGAGATTAGGTTTAGAAGCCATCTGAAATATTGTTTATAAGCTGACGTGCTCAGTCAGTGAAGTCAGATGATTTATATGTATGGGCGATGCTGAGGGCTTGGCTACTGACAGTCCATTATAATATTAATCTACATGAGTGCCCATGTAACATAACATTGCAAGACCATTTATCCACTGTACTATGATGTATTATGCCAACCTGTGATTTGTCACTATCTGTGCTGTCGAGTGTGTACGTCCAATTAAACTTTAGAAAAGGTACACAGTCGTTGGTGTCGATGACTTCCAGTCATACATGAGTGTGAGAAAAGAACATTTGTCAACAACACGAACCCTTATCATCATTCGCACATTGTACACTCAATCCATGTCTACACACCACTGCGTAGGTCAAGTTGACATTCCATACACTACAGTGGAGCAAACAACACCATAGAGATCTTATCAACTGATGATGATGATGATGTCTGCTTCCATCCACTTATATCTATCTTTTGGTGGATATCATTAACGGGAATAAAAATCCAACATTATCAACCTTATCACTGCCATTCCTTCAAAAGGGGACGGGCCAAGTGCGTTGCCTGAAGGGGGATAAGACAGAAGACGTACCTTTGATCGGTTACATTTGACAGCGGGAATTAAGCGGATGCAAAAAGGGGCGATAACCACATTTACCGATCATCCGTTTGGTCGCGTTCCCAGGGGACGCAACTAGCTACAGAGAGAGCCGGGATCAAAGGACTTCTTCTCGCTAGCAAATGGCTATGCGGTCGGCAGAAGTGTGAAAGAAAGCTTTCATTCAGGAATCGAACCGTAGATTTTCCCAAAATACGGGCTAAGGCGTGATATCTCGCACTAGAGAACGAAAGAAGATCTATTCTAGATATATACCTCGTCTCCCCAAACTCAGTTATCAGTCGCTGCAGAAATATTCTGAAATAACTAGCTCGCTATTATAGAGCCAAAGTACAATATGATTTCTTATAATACGTGGAGCTAATTCATTTTTCCTGTGTTGCGGTAAATATATATATTAGCATTTAAGGGATTTAACATGCTAAAGTTTTCATTATATTTCACTGGGATTTTTTGTGTTAATTGAATAGCGGATTAAATAACATATAACTAATTTTTTTTCCAGCTGTAAACGTAAATTTAATTACTCGCTATTCCCCCAGTAAGAGATGCTTTAAAATAATTATAAGACGCTAGGCGATTGATAATTGACGAAATACAATTTAATTCTATTCATTATGTGTAATTTTGTAAAAGACCAACTGTCTATATCACGTGTTAAAAGCGATAAGACAAGCTAGGCACTTATGGGTTTTAATATCATTTAATACCGGAGTGGTTAAAGAAGTCTTACCTAAACGCGTGTTAGTATATGATTTATATTATGGTTACATGTTTATATTTTCCTACATCCAGGCGGATCATAACCCTGGAATCTAGTGGTCTGATGGTCTTATGTTCTTAAAACATCCAGAGATTATTGTTGTGAAATCTTTGTGTTGTGACCCTGTGCGGTCAACCTTCTCCATCCATAAGAGTGGTCAAAACCAAGGACAATAACAATAAATTTTAATTATAACTGGAACAGACATTACCAGAAGTTTTTCCATATATATATATATATATATATATATATATATATATATATATATATATATATATATATATATATATATATATATATATATATATATATATATATATATATATATATATATATATATATATATATATATATATATATATAAACAGCCTGCTGTGGCAGAAGTTCTATCACTAGTTTTTTTCAAACCATATGGCAGTAAGTTTATTCCACGGGATTATACTTAAGAGAACTCACTGGTCATACTCGGCTATTTCCCTCAGAGAACAGCCGATAACTATCATTCTTTCAAATTTCCATCACGTCAGAGAGCGCCTCAGTCGCCTGAGGCTAGACCACACTGGAACAATATTATACTGTACATATTAATTCCTATGACGGTGCTACCACATAGAAAACTTATCCCAAACAACTATCTGCAGTGAAAAGAGGAATATCCAGGAAAATAACTAACGCATCAGCTTCAGCGACTACCGGAAAATAACAGTCAGCAAACCGGATAGTCTGGGGCTGAAATTGACAAAGAATATGACTTTGAATAGTCTTAATACCTGTTAGATTTTAACTCCATGGAATGCCTGCGTCAACGATTTGGTAAGCAAATATGAAAGTGGCCACTGTATGAATGATTGAATGAGCTGGAAGAACGAAACCTAACTTTCTTTTTTTGGTTACCACTAACATACCAATCTTCTTTTTTTATATCTCACTAATCTGAGTGTTCACGGGATAGGTTAAATTAGGGACTTGTTCATTACCCGTCCTGACTATTCCCTACCCCACTATAAATTTTTGATCTCTTTGGGTTAACTACCTCTGTTGGGATTTTCCTTGTTTTCCTTTACAAGAGGGAGGGCCTATTGGATTATATTTCATTTTTTGTTTGTTTGTAAACTATACTTCATTGATGTAATTGCTTTTTTGATGTTGTGATATTTCTAGAGAAAAATAAACATAATAAACCTTAAGCTATAGTGTTGGTCAAAACCCTACCCTTATATGTTATCCATAGTTTGTTTTCACATTTGTACGTATTTGTCACAAAATTGTGTGTACCTGAGTGTAGTGTAACTTGTATTTGTTTGTACAAGGAGAGAAAGTGCGTCTAATTTAAATATCTCAGACCTATCTTATCAAAAATTACGACAAACTACAAGCAGACGACACGTAAGGTTAGGCTTTGTTTTTCCTTGGGAGAAACTAGCCCACTATTAGGCCTCTCCAAAGACGTTCCATTAAGAAAACACACAACAACATGGTGCCACAACAGCTTAGATAGGACGCCTCCCATAGCGCCGGAAGTAACCTCACGTGACAGAGTCACGTAACATGCCACCTCAGTGCTCGTGTTCCTGGTTAATGGTCAACTTCTCAAGATCTCGAAAGCAAAATGTAGTATCGTTTTTTGTTCATGGGTCACAAGATGTATTAGTTACGACAGTTATTTCTTGTGAATATTGATTATGTCAATTACTAATAGTTCATCAGGTTACTGACTAGAAAGGCTGTCAGTTTGGTCGGGCTTACATGTGGCCGACAAATATGGTGTAATTGATAGACGCTGAATTCAGGGTTTGACTGACAGTTCATATAACAAGTTTATTAGACGATACATATACGACATCATCATGAAGACATACTGGAACATAAAGCATGGCAATACGAATTCTGCATGTAGATAGTGTTTTAAATGTCAAACTTGAATGACCTCAATGACCGTTGGACAACCCGCAAACGGCAAAGTATTGAGGTGAAGATTATTCACTTCTTTTCCATCTCCAATCTTTTATCAAAGATACTTATGTATAAATTTGGCCGGACATCTTGTCTTGAGACTACATAAAATTATCGACTTGGTTATTATTTTGCAAAAAGGATTTTGAACTCACTAGCAGTAGGTCATGATGACGTACTGAAGCCCTGTCAAAATCTTGTAAAGTACTTACTTCAAATATCACATGGAGATATTGAAGAGTATGAATCAAACTTGGCTGTGGCTAACGCTTCGCCTTGGAAAGTAGCTAAGATATATAATCACAATCAACTATTCCCGCAACATGGGGCTCAAAGACCAGAACCACGTCTGTCTTGAAAAACCGGCATCTTGTCTCTCTGCTCTCTGACGTGTCTCTGACGTCATCAGCGCTCTTAGGCAACCAACGAATATTGGCGCACCGAATTTGTGCACTTTGGTGCATAATAAATTTAAGTTATTATCACATACATAGATGCGTACCTATGTACGTCTAACAATGTTAGATTTTGGCATCTGGTAATCTGTTAAGTCTCGCATCATAAATGGTTGTGCGAAAATGGACGTAACACAAAACTTTCTCTATCAACCACAACTACAGTAACCACCAACAACATCATTATTACTATCAGTAGAGTCTAGATCATAATCTTCAACATTACCAGTACCACAATCATCGCCACCATGATAACCATCATCAATGGCAGCTCCAGTGATTTGTGGTATGTGGGGTTAATATAATTTTGCAAGAATATCACTCGGCTGGAGTTTAAGATGGCAATATTATTTACAGCGAAAATAATCAACGTTATATAGTTTTTTTTTTTGGTATGTCAATTAGTGTTTGTACACGTAGGCTCAAAATGTTTGTGTCTGCAAGGATATAGGCATGTTTGAGAGCTAACGTTGGTTTATAAATGCGCGAGTGCTTGCATTTTATTTATTTATATATTTATTTGCTAACGTTTCTACAAGTTAGCTGACGCGTGATTATTTTCATGTGTGAGCTAGTGCATAATGGGGCGCAGCTTGCGGAAAGAGAAGAAAACAAAGAGGCCATAGAAAAACTAGGTATGAAAAGAGAATTAATGAAGGAAATCAAAGACAGCTAATATAACTTGGCCATATACAAAAGACGTAACAGCCTGCCGAAGATCATCAAAGTAGAAATTGTTGAAGGAAAACATGTAAGAGAAAGACAATGTTATAAGTGGGAAGAAAACATCAACATATGGATAGGAAAGAATCTGTCAGAGTGCACCACCAAGACAAGAGACAGAAAACGTTGGAGATCCATTGCAGCCGACTTTTGATGTGGAGGTGACAGCTGATGATGAGCTAGTGTCGGTGATTGTGTGTTAGTGCTTGTTTATATACGTGCCAATCACTGTCAGTGTGTGTGGGTGTTGATTAATTAATTTTTTTGTCTTCACTTCTTATAGACTCCCTACTACAACTGTGCCAGAACCTGTGTGCTACTGGAGCGGTGGTTTTTGTAGCGATTAGTTTATATGATGAGGTTGCCACCCCCAGCTGCGTGGAGAGGGCGAACATGCTGCATGGGTAACAGCTTCATCTCCATATAACTGTGCTAACTCCATATAGCTCGCGCCCTGGAGAGCTGTTATCACGTGCTTGCCTTCAAAGCATAAATACGTTTCTTAGACAGCCCAGACCAGCGTTTCCACTCCTAGGTGGTTTACTTAGAGCTAGGTTTTTTAGGTCCCGTCTAGGTGTCATTTTCCTTCGTTAGTTGAAGAACGCGACCTAGATCAATTTTCGGTTTTTCGCCCAAAGAAGCCCAACAAGTCAAAAGTAGCTCAAAAAAAAAAAAGAAAAAAAAAAAAAAAAAGAAACCGCCTAAAGTAGCCCAAGTCGCGCAAAAGTAGCCCAAAATCTAGGTGTATTTTAAGGTTCCATCTAGCTTTAAAAATTCAGGGTGGTAACACTGGCGCAGATTACGTGGGCTTGACCATGTCCACCGCATGGAAATGGTCGCTTCCCGAAAGATATCTTCTACGGACAACTGGCAGATGACAAAATAACAGTTGGTCGATCGTAGCTGAGGTTTAAAGATGTGTGCGAGAGAAACATGAGGGCACCGAACATAAACCCAGCAACCTGGGAGGATGAAGCTGCCGATTGCACCAAGTGGCGTCGAAAAAAAGAAGCTCTCACAACAAGCAGGAGAGGCGAAAACGTCGAAAATAAGCAGCTGGGGGCTGTCACCTCAGAGGCGCATTCCCATAGTCAGTTATGACGGAAGGGGCTATTATTATTATGTCACCCCCCGCGCAAACTTCATATCAGTCGCCATTTACAGTAGTCATATTCTGGTTCTGTCTCCTTAGACATCACTGGACGCTACACGGTGCTATACATACTTAGTGATTATGTGTGAGGGTTAGTGTTTGCGCGCATTCGTATGCGTCAGCCAGGGCTGTGGAGTCGGAAGTCTGAGTCGTGGTGTTGTTCGTTTTTTTTAATTAGCAAATGTCCCAACTCCTATTCCGAATTTTACGAGACATGGCAGGTCCACGTTTGATCTATGCAAAAGAGGGGAGGGGCTGCGCTTTAAAAAAATTGAAATACCATTTCCAGCAAAAGTGTTAGGACTTCGATGCCTTCAGGGAAGTACCTAGGTTTAATTTTTATATTTATTTAGGTTCTTATGTGTCCTATCTAGCCTTCACTTTCTTTCCTTTCCCTGACGAAGGCCTTGTGGCTGTAACGTTGGCTATTTTCTTTGTCTTTTGTCCTCGTAAGACGAATCACATTTTTTCGATTTTTTTTCACACCCATCCAAATACCATTTCACAGCAGTTGTTTATTATTACCTTAGTATATTTTAAGCAATGGAAGTAAAAAGTACCGTCAGAGGTTTTTAAAATAGTGAGTTTAAAAAAAAAAGTCTTCTGTTGTATAAATTAGAAGGGGCTACCCCGAGGTCATTCAAGATGCTGTTGTGACTGTCATAGTGTTACCACACACTCAAATCACTGTGGAATGTTTCTTTTCTGTTTTCAAAATAATCAAATCCGATCTGACAGCAGCAATGAAGCCGGGCCTATTAGAAGCGATCCTTTATTTAAGAACCAATTCAATTTAAATAAAAATCAGAACATCAGAAATAAAATAAATGAACAAAACAAAAACGAATAAGAAAAACGGCCACTGTTATCACAACGAAGTACTGACTCAACCATTATATTGAAAACATTATTTCTAAACGGGTCAACAAAGAGATCTGTTCAGGGAGCTCAGGTTGCGTCTTGATCACTCCCATGTGTCTGCTGTGACATAACCCTACCACAAATAAACTGAGATTTGGACAACAACTTTAGATTTGAACAATAAATTGATATTTGGACAAGAACTTCAGATTAGAACAACTAGGATAATTGAGACTTTGACAAATTCAGATTAGAGCAATAAACTGAGATTTTGGATAACTTTAGATTAGAACAATAAATTAAGATTAAAATATCAACTTCAGATTAGAACAATAAATTGAAATTTGAAAAACACCTGAAGATAGGGACAATAAAGAGCAAATTAGGATACAACTTTTATTTGGGTCAATAAACAGGAAATTAGGATAAAACTGTACGATTGGGACAATAATTTGAGATTAGGAATAACAACTGCATACTGCGACAACAATATTTGACCGGGACATTACACGAGTGACTCGAAGAGCTGCGAATAACGACATGAAGTTCATGCTGCCACTAAAGTGTGTGGGCTTTTGACGGTGCTGACAGAACCAGATTTCTGCCTGGGTGGGGAGGGGTGTTTAATTCCTGCAGCAGACGAGGACGGTAAATTGGCTGTACAGCTCACCCCCGTAAGGCTGTAAGGGAGGTTAATGGAAGACGATCTTTGTGACACAGAGGCTGTGCTCTAAATGTTAGATCGAGCACGGGTACAAAACAAGTTCATCACAGTCTTCTAGAAAATAATGATCTTTACTCCCGGGCCTTGTTATAAAGACTTTATTTTGTTTTATAATGATAACGAAACATAAACTTTACCCGGGTGGGGGTCAATTTAGACCGTGCAGCATCTTCTACAACTTACTGGTCTAGATTCATCTTACAGACATTTAGCTGACTCGGACAACTGGGTTATTAAATGTCGAGGTCATCTTCGCAGTTTTCCCAAATCAGCCCTATTGTATGGATGTGAAATATGGAGGAAAAAAAACAACAACCAAAATTCTACAGACTTTCATAAATGGATGCTTGTGTAGAAATAGAAGTGGTATGACAAGATCACCAATGTGGAACTGATGACAAGTACCAGTGGAACATGCGGTGAGAAGAAGACGCTGGATAGGACATATATTGAGGAAACCTGTTGATAGTTTTAAAGGACAGTCTTTCCTTGCTCTGTAACCACATGGGTAAGACGGACATAGGTAGACCCCCCAAAAAAAACCCAAAAAGTATGGAGAAGTGAATTGGAGACATAGGCCTGCATAAAAATGAACTTGAGCTGATGGTACGCGACAGGAGGACTTGGCATATATTTGTTGAATTCCTATGCTCCTTGTGGAGCTAAATATAAATAAAACTTTAGTTAGGTCGATGTAATGCTTCCACATTTTATATCAGGGCGGAAGAAGAACTTCCGATGTTTTCATAACTTCACTTGGAGAGAGTGCCGCAGTCGCTCTCACTGACCCACGGTCCCGAAAGGACTGGCCCTATTACACCACCATTAGCGAAATTGACGTGTTCATTTGGAAGGCTAGCAACAAGAGATCACGTCCCGGCGCAAGCAGAAATCTAACAGCGGCACCCACAGAGATTTATAACCAACAGTGTCTCCCTCACCCTTCCTCATAACGACAGAATTCACCAGCCCCGTCGCCGGCCAGTTCCGAGGTAAAGTTGTCTGAAAAAAAAACATTCTTTAATAACAAAGCCGATATTCGGGGGCGTGCAGAAGCTATTAGAGCTCAAAGATGACGTGGTCTGGAGGGTAGCGCTTTTTTTTCGTAAAAAGATATACACACTTGACCCGCGTCATCGTCTCTATTACAGGCTAATAAGTAGCTGCTCCTTTGATTTCGAAACTCAAATAATAGGGCTGTGATGTAACATTCTCACATCATTTCTTTAACTTCTGGTAATGATATTACATCCTTACATTATTTATGTATTAAGGTAGTGACATCATCACATTCTTACATCATTTCTGTATTAAGGTAGTGACATCATCACATTCTTACATCATTTCTGCATTAGGTTCTGATAGTGACATCATCACATACTTACATCATTTCTGTATTATCCTCTGGTAGTGATGCCATCACATACTTACGTCATTTCTGTATTATGTTCTGGTAGTAATGTCATCACATACTTACATCATTTCTGTATTATCCTCTGGTAGTGACATCATCACATACTTACATCATTTCTGTATTTTCCTCTGGTAGTGACATCATCACATACTTACATCATTTCTGCATTAGGTTCTGATAGTGACATCATCACATACTTACATCATTTCTGTATTATCCTCTGGTAGTGATGCCATCACATACTTACGTCATTTCTGCATTAGGTTCTGATAGTGACATCATCACATACTTACATCATTTCTGTATTATCCTCTGGTAGTGATGCCATCACATACTTACGTCATTTCTGTATTATGTTCTGGTAGTAATGTCATCACATACTTACATCATTTCTGTATTATCCTCTGGTAGTGATATCATCACATACTTACATCATTTCTGTATTATCCTCTGGTAGTGACATCATCACATACTTACATCATTTCTGCATTAGGTTCTGATAGTGACATCATCACATACTTACATCATTTCTGTATTATCCTCTGGTAGTGATGCCATCACATACGTCATTTCTGTATTATGTTCTGGTAGTAATGTCATCACATACTTACATCATTTCTGTATTATCCTCTGGTAGTGACATCATCACATACTTACATCATTTCTGCATTATGTTCTGATAGTGATGTCATCACACTCTTACATCATTTCTGTATTATGTTCTGGTAGTGATGCCATCACATACTTACATAATTTCTGTATTGTGTTCTGATAGTGATGTCATCACATACTTACATCATTTCTGTATTGTGTTCTGATAGTGATGTCATCACATTCTTACATCATTTTTGTACTAAGGTAGTGACATCATCACATTCTTACATCATTTCTGTATTATATTCTGGTAGTGACATCATCACAGTCTTACATTATTTCTGTATTATGTTCTGGTAGTGATGTCTTCACATTCTAACATCACTTATGTTATCATGTGGTAGTGACAGAATCATATTCTGGTAGTGAAGTCATCACATACTTACATCATTTCTGTATTATGTTCTGGTAGTGATGTCTTCACATTCTAACATCACTTATGTTATCATGTGGTAGTGACAGAATCATATTCAGGTAGTGATGTCATCACATACTTACATCATTTCTGTATTATGTTCTGGTAGTAATGTCATCACATACTTACATCATTTCTGTATTATCCTCTGGTAGTGATGCCATCACATACTTACATCATTTCTGTATTATGTTCTGGTAGTAATGTCATCACATACTTACATAATTTCTGCATTATCCTCTGGTAGTGACATCATTACATACTTACATCATTTCTGTATTATGTTCTGGTAGTAATGCCATCACATACTTACATCATTTCTGTATTATCCTCTGGTAGTGATGCCATCACATACTTACATCATTTCTGTATTATGTTCTGGTAGTAATGTCATCACATACTTACATAATTTCTGTATTATCCTCTGGTAGTGACATCATTACATACTTACATCATTTCTGTATTATCCTCTGGTAGTGACATCATCACATACTTACATCATTTTTGTATTATGTTCTGATAGTGATGTCATCACACTCTTACATCATTTCTGTATTATGTTCTGATAGTGATGTCATCACATACTTACATAATTTCTGTATTATGTTCTGATAGTGATGTCATCACAATCTTACATCATTTCTGTATTGTGTTCTGGTAGGGATGTCATCACATATTTACATAATTTCTGTATTATGTTCTGATAGTGATGTCATCACAATCTTACATCATTTCTGTATTGTGTTCTGGTAGTGACATCATCACATTCTTACATCATTTTTGTATTAAGGTAGTGACATCATCACATTCTTACATCATTTCTGTATTATATTCTGGTAGTGACATCATCACAGTCTTACATTATTTCTGTATTATGTTCTGGTAGTGATGTCTTCACATTCTAACATCACTTATGTTATCATGTGGTAGTGACAGAATCATATTCTTACATCATTTCTGTATTATGTTCTGGTAGTGATGTCATCACATACTTACATCATTTCTGTATTATATTCTGGTAGTGATGTCATCCCATACATCAATTCTGTATTATCCTCTAGTAGTGACATCATCACATTCTTACATCATTTCTGCCTTATACTCTGTTACAATCTTGTAAAAGCCCAATGACGTATGTTCGTGTTTGTTTCTCATATAAGCCAAATGCATGTTTTTATTTAAATTTTCCTCGTTTGGCGAAACACCCTCATTTATCCTAGACACAGGGTCCATCGGTTATGTCAGGGTGCATATCCAAATAAAAAAGACCTTGTGGTCTGGTTAATTAAATTTAATTTAATCCGTGCATGTTTTTATTCATCCCTTACACAAGCAACATTTTGAATATTGTCTGTCTTTTATGCCTGTTGGTTGTTGGATATCATTGCATCTCACAAAGCCTAATGTTGAATGTTGTTTGTCACTCATACAAGTCAACTGTTGGATATTATTGTCTGTCCCTCATACAAGCCAAATGTTGTATGTTGTCTACCCAAATACAAGCCAAATGTTGTAATGTCATCATCTCTCACATGATTAAATGTTGTATGTTGTCTGTCCCTCATACATGCCAAATGTTCTAATGTCATCATCTCTCATATTATCAAATGTTGTATGTTGTCTGCCCACATACAAGCCAAATGTTGTAATGTCATCATCTCTCATACTATCATATGTTATCTGTCCACATACATGCCAAATGTTGTATGTTGTCTGTCCACATACAAGCCAAATGTAATATCATATCTCATACTATCAAATGTTGTATGTCATCTGCCCACATACAAGCCAAATGTTGTAATGTCATCCTCTCTCATACTATCAAATATTGTATGTTGTCTGTCCACGTACAAGCCAAATGTTGTGTCATCATCTCATACAAGCCAAATGTGTGTTGTTTATTATCTGTCCCTCATACAAGCCAAATATTATGTCATCATCTCTCACACTAGCAAATGTTGTTTGTTACATGATCATCTCATACTAAGAAATGTTGTGTGTTGTTTGTTGGATGTCTCTCATACAAGCAAGTTGTTGAATAATGATGTCTGCCTCTCATCATCATCTTATTTTTCTATGCATAAAGCCACAGCTGCAGCCTTTCCAGGAAGCCTATACTGAAGCATTCATGTTCTCTGGCAGTGGTGGCTTTTGTGGCAACTCATTTTACATTATGAGGATGCACAGTCTCACATTAGTTGCCTCTTATGACATGCTTGAAGCAGCAGTAGTCATATTCTTTCTGTGTCTCCTCAAAAACCCCCAGGAACAATACAGGATTGTCTGTCTCTTATACTGACCAAATGTTTGTGTGTTATCATCCCTCACATTAGCCAACGTTGTATGTTGTTGTTTGTCTCTCATACAAGCCAAAAGTTGGATGTTACTAAACAAAAAGAGAGTTCTTCAGTGTTAAATAAAGCCCATCCTATCATATGTAAGTGAGTCATGGACAACTAATGAACAAGTAGGAAAAGAAGTGAAGGCCTCAGAGATGTGGTTTGACAGAGGCATGTGCCATGGACAGCTAAAATGAGTAATGAAGTCTTCCTGAAA
Organism: Oreohelix idahoensis; assembly: GCA_024509875.1. Classification (NCBI taxonomy): domain Eukaryota; kingdom Metazoa; phylum Mollusca; class Gastropoda; order Stylommatophora; family Oreohelicidae; genus Oreohelix; species Oreohelix idahoensis. Next base: position 92,846 of record JAMPIV010000676.1, on the reverse strand, counting down.
GAAGCCAGTGCTGCATCAATCAATCATATCCTTTAGCTCCACAAGGAGCATAGGCTTTCAACAGACTAACTCACTTTAGAAGGAAACACTCCACTTTCTTTGGAAGTGTAATAAGAAGAAATCTGGAATGTATCATCACAACAGGAAAAACTGAAGGGGAAAAAAGACAGAGGATGACAAATAGACAAGATACTAGACAGTTTGACATCACGGCATGGACAGAATTCAACAGTAGAACTGATAAACAGTACTGGAGACAGGAAGTTGTGGAAAGACATGATCACCTATGCCGCCAGGTATGGTCGCTGTTTATCTCTCACATAAGCCAGATGTTGGATGTTGTTGTATGACTGTCGCGAGAGGTTTGGATGTTATTAAAATAAAGATTTTGCTGGACACAAAGGTGTATCAGATGATACCAGGAATGTGCCAGATAAGAGACTGGTCTTACAAGAAATACCCCCTTCTTTGAAAAGAGCAAGGGTGTATTGACATCAGTAGTGGGGTCAAGCTATGTAAACCTTCAAGTATGATGATAGTGTTGGGTACTGAAGATCTGTCTGCTACCTCTCTAGATCCCACTTTAATTAATGAATATACTTTTGTTTTAATGGCTAGTTATCTAGGGGAAAATTTGAATTATTTATATGTAATGAATCTCAATACAGAACATTAACTTAATAAGAATTATTAAGCAAGACTGACTGAAATTATTTACAATTTATTTGTCCTATACCGCTTTATTTTTTCGGTCAGGAATTCTAAAAAAAATTAAATGGTATTTACATCATTAAATAAATAATATGGAATGTACTTTTCCATAATGAATAATAAGGTAAAGGTAACGAGATAATGCCAATTACTTTCTTTCCTAATACTATAATCACTGTCCCTGGACTGTAGAATTCACTTTATTGAACAAATGTCCTTCATATATCATCCTTAAATGTTTTCTTTTATTATGTTGTGTGGTTTTTATAACTTTAGTTGTGGCTGGATTTACTGTACAGTGGAACTAGATTCCACCTATCTTATTAGATGATGATCTGCATCCAACAGGCCAGGATTACACAAACTGCAACTCCAGGCTGGGAACGTGGTATGGCTCTTGGTACATAAAGAGCTGTAGGCACCAACAGACTTCCTCTACAGTGGATGTTTCGTACTTTGTAATATCGAGACAGAACCTGGAATGAAAAATAACCACATTCCATGTAGGCTCCAGCACCACTCCACACACACACACACAACATCACATATAAACATTATTCAGATATTGTGCTAACAGTTTGCACAGGACATATAACTTCATTTCTCTTACAGCCAGTTCCATGTGATTATTCATTTCCTGTAAACATCCTATGATAGATTCCTTAGCCCATGATTGGCTTCCATACAATGATTTGGTTAAGTACACAATAGCAAGTGACAACTTGATTACATCATGTTAACAATTCCTGTACTCCTATCTTATGTTCGTGAACAGTGTGTAATTCCAGGATGAAATACTCATTCAAATACCCTATTAAAACTTACAGTCGTAATTTTTGCCCTACTTACAAATATTATACACATTTTCTAAAGCTGGCTTTCGTTTCAAAATCAGGCAGGTATGCCCTCAATGCGGCAACACACTAGTCCTGTAGTTTCACTTTCTACACATCACCGAACACATAAGTGGGTATACACAGGCAAATAATCAACATCCTATACAAATATATATATATATATATCTTTCTTACCATCAGCCAGTAATACACAAGCTGATACAGGCTTTCAATTAGAAATCCAGGTCTGCTTCTAGATCACAGCGGCAAAAGACTTTGCAGTAACAGTTTTTGCTTGATTCATTCAGCTTGGTATATTTAAATTTTGTGGCGGTACTCCTCTAAGTTCCAGTTCTATATATAGCGCCGTGTCCGCCCAATCGGAAGCACGGTCCAAATATGTGTTTAAGAATCAAAACCTAAACGTTTTTCAGCTTGCCCCTATAATGTGACTAAGTTTAAATATTCTATATCTAACTTATTACTGGGCCGATTTTAATTATTTAAAGTGATATTTAAACTGCTAATTTATCTCTATCTTTCTATATCTTTGTTGTTTAGTTTTTACATGGCATTTAAATCTATGCAGTCTTTAATTAGCTAAATCGGGAACTACCCTGATGTAGAAATATCACTAAAACCAATTTTTCTTTTTAAATGAATTACTATACTACTCGTCAAAAGTCAAGGGCCACCCTATTATTTTCAATACACTTTTATATAAACGCATAGAATGATTAAATGAAGGAAGTTTTTAGTAAAAATGGGTGCAATATCTTCCTCTGACAGTCCTCTATGCACGTTAAGCATAAAAACAACTCACCGACAACCATGGTGATCACGTGCAATTTGGTTTGCTGACCATAAATTCACATTTTTAATCTGTTTTTTTCAAACTTCCGTACAACCAAACAGGTGAAGTAATCGAGCTGATTGACATTCCACGTGCAATGGCGACTTTTCGTGAACAGAGTTCACTCTTAATTTGTTTCACAATCAGCAGACTTAGGGTAGTTTCATCACTTCCAAAAACCATGCCACAGAGAAGAAGTCTTGACACCTTACAAAGAATGAGGGTTATAGCGTGGGTTGAAAGTGGTTTATCTGTCCGTGAGGTTGCTAGAACTCCGCCCATGCCGGTCCCAAGCCCGGATGAAAAAGGAGGAGGGCGGCCTGCATGGAGGCCGTAAGGAGGCAGCCCCTCCACCATGCAAAGGCACAACAGGCCAATCACCTGTTTGTCTTAAACTATGATTACGAGAAATACAAGAGAGAAAACCGGACTGATTCTAAAGGCGACGAACTGGAACGGACTACGGACTACGACTTATGGAACTTGGAACACAAGAAGTATAAATGGGAAGGAAGAGGAGCTGGTGGAAGAGATGAGGAAAGCAAAACTAGAAATCCTGGCTATAACGGAAACGAAGAAAAAAGGACAAGGAGTCATGGATCTCGATGGCAACACGTTGCTCTACAGTGGTGTACCCATATCTGAAAGAGCTAAAGGGGGCGTGGGTTGCATTGTGGCCCAAAATCAAAAAGATAGTATCAAGGGATGGAACTTTGTCTCGGAGCGCATTATGGTTGTAAAACTAAAAGAAGGAGAAACCATAGTCAACCTGGTCATAGTGTATGGGCCAAATGAGGATGAGAGAGCAGAGGTCAAGGAGGAATTCTTCGAGCTGCTTCAAAGGACAGTGGATGACTGCCTAGATGAAGTTATCATGCTCGGAGATTTTAATGCCAGAGTTGGAAATGACCATGCTAGATGGGGTGGAGTTATCGGAAGATATGGAGAAGATACTCTCAATGACAATGGAAAGCGACTCCTTAGATTCTGCAGTGAGCAGAATCTGATCATTACAAACACAAAGTTCCCCCATAAGCGCATACATGCATACACTAGATGTGAACCAACCAAGAATGAGAAGTCAGTGATCGACTATGCCATTGTTCGGAGAAGCTCATTCAGATATGTCCGAGATGCAAGAGTCTGGAGGGGGCCAGAGATTGGAAGTGATCACTACCTGCTAACAATCAAACGAACAACTGAAAGAGTTGCTCAGCCTAGGAACTGCCCAACATCACGCAAGAAACCAAGTAAACGAGCAGGAGAAATGAGCATTAGGACCTACAAGCTGAGAGAGCCAGAAATTAAGACCAGATATCAGGGGCTTATTGCTACAGCAGTGAGCAACACAGAAGAACGACCTGATGACTTGGAAACCCTCTGGAATAAATTCAAGGATATCATAAAGACAGCTGCTGCAGAAGCATGCGGTGAAGTCCGACTTGGGAACCAGAGAAAGAGGACACCTTGGTGGACAGAGGAAGTCAAAGAGAAAATAAGAGAGAAGAAAATGGCATGGAAACAATACTTAGGAGCTAAAAACACAACAGGACAAATGGAAAAATATAGAGAATATGTGACACTCAGAACAGAAGCAAAGAACAAAGTGCTAGCAGCAAAACAGAAGTCCTGGGAAGAATTTGGAGAAAAGCTAGAAAAAGATGCACAAGAAAACCAGAAATTGTTCTATAAGACCCTAAAGAACATGAGGAAGGAAAAACAATGCCCTCTCAAATTTATAAAGGACAAGCAAGGCAAATTGCTTACTGCCCCGAAGGAAGTAATGGAAAGATGGAAAGAATATTTCTCAGAACTCCTGGATGGTGAGCATGGTGAAGCATCAGAAATGATAACCACTAGCACAGAAGAGAAAACCAATGATGGTGAAGATGACATAAAGATGGAAGAACTGAGGGCAGCACTAGAGAAAATCAAGATGGGCAAAGCAGCAGGGCATGATGGTATAACACCAGAAATGGTTAAGTACATGGGAGCATCAGGCGACCTATTACTCTTAAAGGTCCTACAGGCAGCATGGTGCAACAAGACCATACCAAAGGATTGGGAGATTGCCATCATAACACCAATTTTCAAAAAGGGTGACAATCGACAATGTGGAAACCATAGAGGCATATCCCTTCTCAGTGTCCCTGGTAAAATCTACTCTAGAATCCTAGAGCAGAGACTCCGACGCCTAGCTGAGCCACAATTGGATGAGGTCCAGTGCGGATTCCGAGCAAACCGAAGTACTCAAGACCTAATCTTCACACTCAGACAGCTGAGTGAAAAGGCCCTTGAGTATAAGAGTGAGATCCATCTTTGTTTCATAGATCTGGAAAAGGCGTTTGACAGGGTCCCCTGGAGCAAACTTTGGGACTGTTTGGCAAGGAAGAATATTCCAGCACCTCTGATTCATGCTATACAGAGCTTCTACAAGTCTTGCAGAAATTATGTGAGGACAGCAAACCATAAGTCAGAAGAGTTCAGGACCACCACTGGTGTAAGACAAGGTGATATCCTGTCACCTTATCTTTTCATACTCCTCATGGACGATGTCATCAAGGCATGTAAGGAGAGAACAAGAAAGTATTCAGTGGGGTACTGGAAGATGAGACAGGTCTATATTTCGGAGCTGGCATTTGCTGATGATGTTGCCCTGATTGCTAAATCAGAGGCACATCTCCAATCCAACCTGCAAGTCTGGAAGGAAGAGCTGGAGAAGAGAGGGATGGTCATAAGCAGCTCTAAAACAAAATCCATGGTGATATCACGAGAAGAAAGAAAACATCAGATTAAGTTGGGAGAACAGGTCCTGGAGCAGGTCGACCACTTTAAATATCTCGGAGCTATTATAGACCGAAAGGGAGGCATCAAAGAAGAGTTGGCCACTCGAAAAGCAGCGGCTGGGAGACTTTTTCAGGCCATAAATCGTGGATTCCTCAGCAAGAAAGAGGTTGGTAAGAAAACGAAGATGGCTGTATACCGCTCCACCTATGTCCCAGTTTTGACATATGGATGCGAGTCGTGGGCAATGACTACAACCCACAAAAGCCAGATCCAAACCTCAGAAATGAGGTATCTGAGGAAAGTGGTTGAAGTAACAAGAAGAGACATGGTCCGCAACCAGACGATCCGTCAAGGCCTAAAATCTCATCCGCTGCAGACCCAAATAGAACAGTCCCAACTAAGATGGTTTGGCCATGTCTGCAGAATGGGAGAAGATCGGCTACCACGACAAGCATGGGAAACAAAGAGCCAGGGATCCAGACCTCCAGGACGACCCAGAGTTCGCTGGGAGGACAACATTAGACAATCTTTGAAGGACCGAGGACTAGAATGGAACCAGGCCAGGAAGAAGACAGCTGATAGAATGGTCTGGCGCTCTCTCTTCCAAACCTCTACACCTCACGGTAGAAGGGGAACGACTAAGTAAGTAAGAGGTTGCTAGACGGCTTGCAGTGTCACACTCTACTATCCAAAGAATTTTGGAGAGATTTCAGGCCACAGGAAGTGTGGAGGATCGCCACCGGCCAGGTCGCCCTAGATGCACCAATAGACATGATGACCAGTACCTCTTGTTGTCAGCGCTGCGCCATCAAACAGTGACTTGTTCCACTCTAAGATGTCAGCTGAGACAAACTGTAAACGTTAATGTCAGTCAAAGCACCATTCGCAGACGTTTGCATGAATTTGGACTGGCTGCTCGACGTCCTGCAGTCAGAATCCCTCTTACTCCTGCTCATCGCAGAGCCCTTGTTGCTTGGTGTCGCGAGCACATCCGATGGACAAGGCAACAATGGAGTCAAGTTCTCTTCACTGATGAATCTCGCTTCACTGTGTCATTCAATGATGGCAGGATTCGAGTTTGGAGACGACCAGGAGAGCGATTTACTGATGACACAGTTCGAGAGGTGGATCATTATGGTAGGGGTTCTGTCATGGCCTGGGGAGGCTTCTACAGACACGGCAGGACCCCACTTTACATCATCCAAGGCAACTTGACCGGCCCAAGATACCAGAACGAAATCTTGAGACCAATTGTTCAGCCTGCTTTGGAGGCCATAGGTGGTAATGCCATCCTCCAAGATGATAACGCTCGACCCCATCGAGCTCGTGTGGTGAATGAGTTTATTCAGCTACATGGGATCATCAGGATGGCGTGGCCAACTCATTATCCTGACCTTTCTCTGATTGAGCACCTCTGTGATGTCCTTGGTTGAAGATTGTCAACAAATCACCCCCTGCCAATGGATGTTGCACAGTTGACTGCATTTCTGCTTCAGGAATGGCAAGCTGTTCCTCAGGATACTCTTCAGACCCTTGTGGGCTCGATGCGTCTATGCTGTCTTGAATGCCTTGCTGCAAACGGTGGTCATACCCGATTTTGAAATGTCTATTTGTCCAATATCTATTGTGTGACCTTTGAAAAGGTGGGTGACACACTTCACAGTTTCATTGCGTTTGAATGTGTGTTTCCATTTCTTTACGTGACATGTCAATTTGGTATTCAATAAATGCCGTTTTGACTGATACCAATTACGTTTATATCAGATTTGTTTTATGGTTTCAACCAAGGTTTTTCTAAGTGGCCCTTGACTTTTGACGAGTAGTATATTATGAGGCCGTCTTTACACCTACTTATTAAGTAATATCCCAGGTGTTATAATAGTTATGTATTTACCTGTATATATCTTTATTCTTTAATAAATAAAATAACTCCTTCCTATCAAATACACAGAATAGGCCCTTTCTGTCCAACATAAAAAAGTTTCTTTATACATACCAGAAAAGGAGCGTCCTGATTGGCTATTCTAGTGGTCCATTTATCCTATAGTGAGTGCGGTAAATATGACCGTGTTGTTAGACAGATTCAAAATACGACAATGACGGATCAAATTGTTGGATGCATTTCCCAACTCAATCAAACATCTTTAACTAAACCAAAAACGAACTTAACAGGACAGTGAACAAGTCAGAAGGTCACATTATGTATTTCATTATATATGTCATGGTCAATGTAAAATACAAAATATTATTATCCTCATTTGGCATCGAAAGAACAGAGGAAGAGAAAAAGGTGCGAGGTCCATTCGGTATAGGACATAGAAACGAAAGAGGAGAAAAACTAATCGAATTCTGCTTAGAAAACAACCTCTCCATTACACATACCCTATTTAGACAACATCCCAGAAGGCTCTATACATGGACCTCACCAGATGGCAACAGCAGGAATCAAATAGATTACATCTTGATACAACAAAGATGGAGGTCAGGTATATCATCTACAAAGACACTCCCAGGAGCAGATTGTGATTCAGATCATGAGCTACTAATTGCAGATTTTAAGTTAAAATTGAAAAAAGTGACGAAAGGTGCTCAACCTCTCCGTCTCGATGTAAGCGCCATACCACCTGAATATAACATAGAAGTACAAAACAAGTTTGAAGCATTGATGGCTGTACAAGAGGATATGACACCCAATGAGCTAGCCACACATGTGAGAGATATTCTCATCACATCAGCAGAAAACATGATCCCTAGAAAAGTGCATAAGAAGCAGATATACATCACGGAGGAAACATTGAGGCTCATGGAGGAAAGAAGAAAATTGAAGCAAACAGGGGTAGAACGGAACAGTGACAAATACAAAAACTGCACAAGAAACGTCAGGAGAGAGATTAGGAAAGACAAGAAACAGAACATAACGAATACCTGCAATAGAATAGAAGAGCTGCAATTTCAGGGAAAAGATAGGGATATGTTCAAGGAAATCAGAACGCTAACAGATGATTTTAGACCATCATTATATGTAATCAATGATAAAAATGGTAACATATTAACAGAAAGTAAGGATATATTGGAGAGATGGAAGGAGTACTGTAGAGAAATGTATGAAGATAGTACAAAGACCCCAGACATGACGACTGAAAGTGAAGAGAGAGAGCCAGAACCTATATTAGATGAAGTACGTGCAGCAATCAAAAGCCTGAAGAAAGGGAAATCACCAGGATGCGATGATATACCAACTGAACTAATCCAAGCAGGAGGAGAGGCCAGTGTCCTCGTTTATCATGCACTGTGTGTGAAGATCTGGAACAGTGCAATCTGGCCCGAAGCATGGAAAAGATCTGTGTATATCCCTCTCCCAAAGAAAGGCAATTTAAAACTGTGTACCAACTATCGTACTATTGCTTTAATAAGTCATGCCAGCAAAATCCTCTTGTGGATTATCATGAAGAGGATAGAAAGAAAGTTAGAACATGAAATACATGAAGTACAGGCGGGTTTTAGACAAGGCAGACGTACAAGAGATCACATCTTTAATGTGAGAAACATCCTCGAGAAATGCAGATAATACAATGTAGATCTTCATGCCTGTTTTGTAGATTACACCAAGGCCTTCGACTGCGTACAACATCAGAAATTGTGGAACATCATGAGAGACATGGGGTTTCCAGCGCATTTGATCCATCTAATTGAAACACTATACCATGAACAACAAGCAGCTGTCAGAGTAGCGGGGGAAACATCAGGATGGTTTGAGGTGAAAAGGGGAGTAAGACAGGGTTGCATCCTCTCTCCATACTTGTTTAACATCTATGCAGAAAATATAATGAGAAATGTTTGGAGTGACCAAGAATGTGAACATTGCGATCCGTTCACAATTGGTGGAAATGCGATCCCAGAACTCAGATACGCAGATGACAGAGTTATTCTTTCAAACAGTGCCAAGGGACTAGAACAGTTAATCCTGTCTGTCAAAAGACACAGTGAGGATCAGAACCTTTTTCTGAACACACAAAAAAAAAACAAAGATAATGTCCACAGACAAAACAAGATGCCAACCAAAAATTACCATCAATGATGAGGAAATTGAAAATGTCACAAATTTTGAATATCTTGGCTCCATAATTAACAACAATGGAGACTGGCCATAGCAATGCAGAGTTTAAATAAAATGAAGAACCTATGGCATAACATCAGCAAATTAATAAAAGTAAAACTTCTGAGAACGTACATCTTTCCGGTAGCAACATATGGATGTGAATCATGGACCATTACTCAAACATTAAAGAAAAAAAATCGAATCTTTGAAGCAAAGTGTTACAGAAAAATTATCAGAATATCGTGGACCAAGAAGAAGAAAAATATAGACATCCTACATGACCTGAACATCGAGGAAAACTGGCTCATAAACAATATCATGTCCTGGAAACTGAAATATTTTGGACACATTAAACGCCATAGTGGCTTAGAGAGAGCAGTGATGGAGGGTATGGTACCTGGAAGGCGAGGCAGGGGCCGACCAAGACGACGGTGGACACAGGACATTGGAGGAGGCAGGAGGGCTGGCTAGAGATCGAGAGTCTTTCAGGTGGGCTGTGATGAGAGCGACGTTCTGCAAAGGACATGCTACATGATGATGATGATCCTCATTTAACATATGCAGTACCAGTACTGGAATAAAGTGCTTTCATTCAGCAACCATTATACAAATATCATGAATTTCTAAATCGGTCAATAAGAAGTCTCATGAAAATAAAAATGCAAAGCAAAAAGAGCAGATAAAGATATCCAGCAGTTATTCTCAGTTAACAGGGTTTTAGCATGCCTGACCAAAACCTTGAATACATCAATAATTATATCTTGTAGCTCATCATTAGTTATTTATGGGAACATAACAATATTTAGTATCTCCATTAAATGTATAAACATTATAAAAAATGCTGTTAAAATTTCATAGCGGGTCTCAACAACTTTCCATGTGGTATCTTGGTGGATACAGACCACATCATCTTCCCAAGCTCAGTTAGCCATATCTGGAACTGGTAGACAATCAAGTCAATATAAGTCAACTCAAGATTGTGACTTTGTAATGCTCTGGTAGACAATCAAGTCAATATAAGTCAACTCAAGATTGTGACTTTGTAATGCTGTATTCGTTTCATTCATTCATTACCCTGAAGCTCCCTGTGGAGCTTAGACCACAGCATTCATGTTCTGTTGCAGTTGTAGATTCTGTAGCTATTCATTTTACATTACGAGGATGCACAACCTCATATTAGTTATCTCTCATCTCATTCAAGCCACGCCTTACTGCCTTGTGCTATCCAATCAAAATCTTCCCATGTCTTATTTATCTAATTTATGTTGAAGCTCCCATTCCCTTCTCCATGTGTTTTATAAGTCTCCCTCTGTTTCTCTAGCCCTGGGGATTCCAGAATAAGGACTGCCTTGTAATGCTATCAACTACAACTAGTTTCACAGTCTATGTCCTATCTAGCGCTAGCATCATTTTCTCACCTCTTATTCCCCTGGTGTTTGTCAAGTTTTTTCCCCCATCATATTCCACTTTTGTGATCCTGTCATACCATTTCAATCCTAATTTGTGCAAGCGCCCATTTATGACAGTCTGCAACTTCTTGGTTGTCTTGCTTGTTCTTCATATTTTAGACCCATACAGCAGGATATCCCAGTTGAAAGTCCTTATTTTTGTGTTGGACTTGGTTGATTTCTTTTGATCTCCATCCATTTTACAATGCAGTGAATGCTTCTCTTGCCTTCTGTATATTTATCATTATGATCTTCCTTTTCACTCCCTATGGAGCATGCAGTCACCATTTCAGCTGGTCCCCCCTTGCAGGAAGCCTGGACTAAAGCCTTCCTGTGCTCTTGCAACAGTAAATTCTGTAGCAATTATTTTACATGATTTGATTGCCAGCCCATGTTGTATATAGTTCAATATAATTAGCAACAGCCGGTCAGGGCCTAATTAATTTAAGAAGGGCCTCTAGGCTTTTTGGTGTTTGGGCACACGTTCAACCAATATACAATAATGTTAATAATTTTTCAAATCCCTTAACATAATTGTTTTAACTTATGCATGGGCCCCCAGGAGCTCCAGGCCCCTAGGCTTCAGCCTACTTAGCCTCATGGATAATCTGGCCCTACAGCCGGTCGGTAAATACATATCTCGTGAAACCTGGTATAATTTAAAAAAAAGATAACATAAGTAATTATACAACAGCACACTTAAAGACAAATATTACGCAACTCTTGGCAAATTTTGATACTAAAATGAGTAAACTAAAAACATTAAATACAATATGATGATGATGATGATCCAAAGTATTTCTGGTTTCTTTTCTGGAATGTTTTAAGTGAGATCAGAGAGATAAAATACAAGCGGGTTCTCTTGATGATACAATGGCAGTTCTTTCACTGATGGAGAAATCCAATGTTTGTTTTTTTTTCATTTAAGTAAACTGTACATGTGTATGTATGTAAATATGTGTATTAATGTACATGTGTATGTATAAATGTTTTATTCATATGTTTCTTCACGTATGAATGTTTTGTTTTTGTTGTGGTGTCTGCATCTGTGTGATTTGTTTTGGCAGCTCAAACTATCTTAATAATTAATCTCTTTGATTTGTTCACACAGCTCACCCTAGCTTAATCATTAATTTGTGATTTATTCAGGCAGCTCAACCTAGCTTAATCATTAATCTGTGTGATTTATTCAGACAGCTCAACCTAGCTTAATAATCTGTGTGATTTATTCAGACAGCTCAACCTAGCTTCATCATTAATCTGTGTGATGTATTCAGGCAGCTCAACCAAGCTTAATCATTAATCTGTGTGATGTATTCAGGCAGCTCAGCCTAGCTTAATCATTAATCTGTGATTTATTCAGACAGCTCAACCTAGCTTAATCATTAATATGTGTGATTTATTCAGACAGCTCAACCTAGCTTCATTAATCTGTGTGATTTATTCAGACAGCATTCAAACAGCTCAACCAAGCTTAATCATTAATCTGTGTGATGTATTGAGGCAGCTCAACCTAGCTAAATAATTAATTTGTGTGATTTATTCAAACAGCTCAACCTAGCTTAACCCCTTACCGTTTAAACCGCCCGGGGGCAAAGTCTAAGGTCCGGTGCAAAACGCCCGATTCTGACCGTGAAGCGTGTGTTGTCATTTGTTGCCACAGTGCAATGAGATCTCGCTATAAACGAGGCCCGAGTTATGAACATATTTACGGTAACAAGCAAAGCTTCCATTTTCTGAAATTATTTTCGAAATCGATCGATATTTCAATTTTTAATGATTTTTATAAAGGGCTTTGCGGGCAGTGGAATCTTTGCTTCAGAGCGTAGAGAGATGACATTCTATTTGATCGAAACGATGAGAAAGTCACTGAATCAGATGTGGATACTGAAGACACAACAAACCCAATTTAGACATGTGACAGCGACACTGACGAAATTGAATCTAGTGAAGGTAGTAAACATACTAAAGACAGATCAAATGAAAGAGACTTGTCAACAAAGCACACTTAGGTTGAAATTTGTGACTTATGTCGGAAACCCTGGACCTAAACACACTCTAGATCTAGACACTGCCTTTTATGATTACTTCAGTTTGTTTATGAGCAAAGAATGTTACCGGATAAGCTCAATACAAACAAGTAAAAAAGCAGCAGTAAACAACTTACGCGAATGCATATGTGAAAAAAATGATGTTTTGTTAAAGAACAAACCAAACACATCTTCTGGGCGTCCTGCAGAGACTGTTTATGACTGCCTAGTGTGTAGAATTCATTACAATGAACTGGTTTGTTCATCGCGTAGTGAATAGTCATGTTTCATTAATAAAAATGACTTTGTGTCTTTTTGTGGTAATGAATTGGGACAACAAATGTTCAAATTTGTTTTAAAATTATTTTTTCCCACATTAATGAAATTTTCATTACATAATACTAATATATACAGGTATTAAGAATACTGCAGATAATATGTCATTCAATTCTGTGTATTTAAAACTAATAAACACACTTTTAGCTCAGTTTTCTTTACGAGTTTTTTAAGTACAGTTTAAAAAATGGAGTTGCTCCCCTTGTCTCAGACGTTAAAATAAAAATATAGTAAACTAGCAGATATACCCGATATTGCCTGAGTAAAAAAAAAGAAAGAAACTGAACTTATTACAGACATGCAGCGGTTCTAAAATATAGATTAGATAGCTCAAAGTCGCCCAAACTAGCGCCCCAAGTATCCAAAAATCGCCAGAATTAGCCCAAAATATTGACCAAAGTAGCTCAAAAATCACCCGAAGTACCACAAAGACGCCTAAGAAGTCTCTTAAAATATCATCTGAAGTAATACAAAAATGAGGGAAAGAGGGATTCTTTGTTTTTTTAAAATGGGAACCAGGGGAAATAATACAATTAATGTCTAACTTTCATTACCAAAATAACTTGTTGCATCCCCTGAAACAATGACACAAACTGACAGAGGTTCTAAAATATAGATTAAGATTAGACAGGATGGTAACGGGTTAATCATTAATCTGTGTGATGTATTCAGAAGCTAAACCCAGCTTAACAATTAATCTTTGTGATGTATTCAGGCAGCTCAACCTAGCTTAATGCCCATATTCTGACATGAATTCAGTTTTGTTTTAAAGATGACTTCATAACTTGGCCTTGGGTAATTTTTCTTGTGGGGTCACAGCATCTCTCCAATAGGTAGCTCTCTCTAGTGTCTTGCTTCCTTGCATCATTGCACTGTACAGGTTTTTGTAAATCTGTCAACAACAAAAAAAGAAAAGGATTTTCTGACATTTGACAAACAACCAACAGCATATTTTGTACTTCAGGCATAAAAGGTCAAGGTAGTCCCAAAGCATATACTGCTGTAGGGGAATGAAGATTTAATAGCCTGAATCTAGAAGCAAGTGCTCTAACACTCTGCTATTTGACGCTCGATATTCGACATATTGTTGTTTTTATGTTTTTGTGTATTTTGTGATAAGCAGAGGTCATAAAATGACATTTCTCAAATCTAAACCAGCATTCTTTTGTCTTTCTCTCCTTCTTTGTTTGTAAGGTCCCTGTGGAGCACAGACCTTCTATATGTTTCACAATGCCCTCATGTCCTGGGGAATCTGATCGAGATTTTTCCACATCTTAATTTCCAGTTCTCTTCTCCATATGTTGCTTGGTCTCCCTTTATTTATTCCGCCCTAAAGATTTGCAATAGTGTGTTAACCTTTACGGGGAGCCAAGAGTTCCTGGAGAGTCTATCACTACTGTTACATTTCTGTTGTCTTGCATCCACCTTCTTTATTTCAAATGAGTGCCTAAAATTAACTTATTAATTATTTACTACACACAGGTCTTGGATTTCTCTGTTTATTTCTGAGGGTGAAACTGTATGGCTATGAGAGAAACTTGAGACAGGCAGCCTGTTTTATGATGGAGATGTGACAATGTGAGAGTGAACAAGGAAGAAGTTAACTGTGCCTGAAGAGCTTAACCCGTTGCCGTTTAAAACGCCCAAAATCGCCCACGCGCAAAGTCTAAGGTCCCGTTCAAAATGGCTAACACCGCCAGTGAAACGTTGTTGTCATTCGTTGTCATGGTGCAACAAGATCTTTGCTATTAATGAGACCTGAGTTACAAATAGATTCTGGTGAAAAGCGAAGCTTCTGTTTCCTGAAATTATTTTTGAAATCGATCAATATATGATTTCTTTTTATTTTTGAAAAGTCATAACTTTCCGGGTGGTGGAATCTTTGCTTCGGAAGCTGACAGATGACGTTCTATTTGATCGAAATGATGAAGGTGCCGCAGAATCAGATGTGGATATTGAATATAAACACAGTTTAGACTCGTGACACAAGCACTGATGAAATTGAATCTAGTGACAGTAGTAATGATAATGTCAACAGATCAAATGAAAAAGATGTGTCAACAAAGCACACTTCAGTTGAAATTTGTAACCTCCCAACAATTTACACGAATGCATTTGAAAAAAAAACCCCCCGATGTTTTGTTTTCTCAAAGAACAAACCAAACACATCTTCTGGGTGTTCTGCTGAGACTGTTGTTTATGTGTGGCTGCCCAGTGTGCAGAATTCATTGCAATGAACTGGTCTGTTCATCACGTCATTAATAGTTATGTTTTACTAATAAAAATGAATGTTTATATCTTTTGTGGTAATGAATTAGCACAACAAACGTTCAAAATTATGTTTTTTTAATGCTCCCCTTGCTTTGGATGTTAAGATAAAGATATAGTAAATAAGAAAGGCTGGGAAAGGGTTAAGACTGACTGCATGTTTTATAAGAGAGATGTGGCTATATGAGAGTGAACAAGGAAGTATGAGAAGTTAACTGTACTTGAAGAGCTTAAGACAGACTGCATGTTTTATAAGAGAGATATGAGAGTGAACAAGGAAGTAGGAGAAGTTAACTGTACTTGAAAAGCTTAAGACAGACTGAATGTTTTATAAGCGAGATATGAGAGTGAACAAGGAAGTATGAGAAGTTAACTGTGATTGAAGAGCTTAAGACAGACTGCATGTTTTATAAGAGAGATGTGGCTATATGAGAGTGAACAAGGAAGTATGAGAAGTTAACTGTACTTGAAAAGCTTAAGACAGACTGAATGTTTTATAAGCGAGATATGAGAGTGAACAAGGAAGTATGAGAAGTTAACTGTGCTTGAAGAGCTTAAGACAGACTGCATGTTTTATAAGAGAGATGTGGCTATATGAGAGTGAACAAGGAAGTATGAGAAGTTAACTGTACTTGAAAAGCTTAAGACAGACTGAATGTTTTATAAGCGAGATATGAGAGTGAACAAGGAAGTATGAGAAGTTAACTGTGCTTGAAGAGCTTAAGACAGACTGCATGTTTTATAAGAGAGATGTGGCTATGTGAGAGTGAACAATGAAGTATGAGAAGTTAACTGTACTTGAAGAGCTTAAGACAGACTGAATGTTTTATCAGAGAGATGTGGCTATGTGAGAGTGAACAAGGAAGTATGAGAAGTTAACTGTACTTGAAGAGCTTAAGACAGACTGCATGTTTTATAAGAGAGATGTGGCTATGTGAGAGTGAACAATGAAGTATGAGAAGTTAACTGTACTTGAAGAGCTTAAGACAGACTGAATGTTTTATCAGAGAGATGTGGCTATGTGAGAGTGAACAATGAAGTATGAGAAGTTAACTGTACTTGAAGAGCTTAAGACAGACTGAATGTTTTGTAAGAGAGATGTGGCTATGTGAGAGTGAACAATGAAGTATGAGAAGTTAACTGTACTTGAAGAGCTTAAGACAGACTGCATGTTTTATAAGCAAGATATGAGAGTGAACAAGGAAGAAACAGACTGTTTTATGCTAGAGCTCTGGCTATATGAGCATCAACAAGGAAGAAGTGGATGTTAACTGCCCTTGTCACTGTCAGTTTTATGAGGGAGATGTGGCTATATGACAGCGAGAAAGACAGGAAGAAGTTAACTGTGCCTGAACAGCCTGCCAGTTTTATGAGGGAGATGTGGCTATATGACAGCGAGAAAGACAGGAAGAAGTTAACTGTGCCTGAACAGCCTGCCAGTTTTATGAGGGAGATGTGGCTATATGACAGTAAGTAAGATAGAGGAAGAAGTTAACTGTGCCTGAACTGCCTGCTGGTTTTATGAGGGAGATGTGGCTATAGGACAGTGAAAAAGGAAGGAGATTATTTGTGTTATAAGCGAGAATAACTAGATGAGAGTGAACAATGAAGAAGACGTTAACTGTGCTTGAAAAGCCTGAGACAGACTGCCTGTTTCATGAGAGTGAGCAAAGAAGGAGAAGTTAAGTGCACTTGAAGAGATTAATCTGCTGACCTGGCCATCAGAGCTTCCAATGGGTGAGTTCAAGATGAAGTCTGGTGGAGCTACTGCATCCACTAGAGACACGGCGTCAGGTTTGATCTCCTGGCAAAGTTGCAAGATGGCTTCCTTGATAAACCGGGGTGTATCGCCGCCTACAATGTATCCACCTGCATCAAATATTAAAATGTCTTCAGTCTTTACCTGGCATCTCTTCCCTTAAAAAACTTAAATCTCTTAGATTCTTAATGGATCCTTTTGTCTTCACATATACCTTTTCATCTATGACAATGGTTCCCACCGTTTTAAGACAACCACACAAGTTTCAGTTTGTGAAGCTGGCAACACATGTACCAAAACTGACATGTACAAATTAATGATAGGAATTCAGCCAAAGGCATGCCATTTAAAGTTGAGTAAGGGGAATTTAAGGGACATGACCCATTGCAAGTGTTTCCAATGACCCAATTTTGGGCCGCGGTCCACAGGTTCAGATATATGATAACATTAAAATAAAATAAAAATTGACTTCCATGTCAATGAAACTATTAAATTAACAGTTCAATCTTTTTATTCTTCTTCAAGTATCATGCCTAGTGGCGTAGGACATCATGTCTCTCCACAACTTCCTTCCTCCAGTACAATTTATCAATTCTGTTGTCAACTTCTTTCCATGCCACGATGTCAAACTGTCCCGTATTTGCTCTCTTTGTCTTCCTCTATCTCTTTTTCCTTCAATTTTACCTGTTGTCACGATATGTTCCAGTTTTTCTCCACTCATAACATGCTCCAAAAAAATAAAAAAGAGGATTGCTTCTTTCTAACTTGTGAAATAAGTTTCAATCTATATAAATTTAATTTTTCTTCCTATCTATAAACTGATGATTCTCTACTTCTAAGTAAACCAACTCCTTATCTCTAAATTAAACAAATACAGGCATACCTCGGAGATGTTGCGGGTTCGGTTCCAGACCACTGCAATAAAGCGAATATCACAATAAAGCAGGTCACACATTTTTTTTGGCTTCCCAGTGCATATAAAAGCCTAAAATCATGTTTACATTATGCCTATTAAGTGTGCAATAGTGCTAGGTCCAAAAAAAAAAAAAATACTAAGTACTGTAAAATTAAATATACTTTATTGCTAAAAAAATGCTAATTTTCATCATCGGAGCCTTCAGCGAATCATAATCTTTTTGCTGGTGGAGAGCCAAAATCTATCGGAAAAATGCACGTTCCAATAAATAAACATGAATAATTTGAAAAAAAAAGCACAATATAAAGCGAGGTATGCCTGTATCTATACTGTTCAAAAAAAGAAACGCATAGCTACTGAAGGCACACACATAGCCATAATTTTGACATTCAATAACTTTTTTAATTTAATGAGTTAATTGTTCAAATTGCACACAAGAGTACCTTAGGGTTCAACCAATCAATTGACAGTTGTTTTGCATCTGGGTCACGAGTTTTTTGGCGTATGGGCTTTCCCGTTAGTATGGTGTGTGGCCTCCTCTTGCATCGATCAGCGACTGGCATCTCCTGGGCATGGATGCGATCAGACGTCTGATGTGGGCCTGTGGGATGGCTGCCCACTCTTCCTGGAGTGCCTGGAACAGATCACGACGATTGGCTGGAGCAACGTCTCGGCGACAAACACGTCTATGCAGCTCATCCCACAGGTGCTCAATCGGACTCATGTCTGGAGACAGGGATGGCCAGGGAAGGGTGAGAATGTTGTTGGCAGTCAGGAACTGCGTGGTCAACCGTGCACAATGGGGTCTGGCGTTGTCCTGTTGAAACACAGACCTTTGGGAGCCGCGCTGGTGTAATGGCTTCGGCGTTGTACTGGCGACCAGGTGTTCATGGTTCAAACCCGGGCGTCGGCGTTTGAAGAAATGTTTACGGCCGGAAATTTGACTGAATAGCCTGAACGGCTCCTGTGATAAACCCTCTGTGGATGGGAAGGAGCGAAGCTCCTGACCGGGTTGGAAGGAAAGTCCTCAGGTTCCCCAGCCTCACAATGATATGTCATTGGGCCGAAGGGCTGAAAGCCCAAGTGCCGCTGGTTAAGAAAAAAAAAAAAACACAGACCTTTGGGCAGCCAAAAGTGGAAGGACATGGGGTCGAAGAATTTCATTGACGTATTGTTGCGCATTCAAGCCTCCTTCAATGTGCACCAATAGACTCCTTCCGTGCGGTGGAGCTTCATCAACGCAATTTTGGGCAAAATGTTCATTTCGCCTACGGTAGACCCTACGCCGTCTATCATGACGCTGCAACAAAAAGAAAGATTCATCACTAAACCAGACACGTCTCCATTGATTGTCAGCTGCCCAGGGACGATGCTGGTTGGCCCAAAAAAGTCGATTTTGGCGATGGCGGCGCATAAGGACAGGTCCTCGGTGAAGTCGTTGTGCCCAAAGTCCAGCGTCATGCAGTCTATTCCGGACAGTTTGATCAGACACATGACGTCCTGCAGGCAATGACTGGGCAGTTGAGGAAGCTGTTGTAAACCTGTCTCTGAGGTGACGAAGCCGAATAAAGCGATCCTCCGCTGCTGTTGTCACTCTGGGTCATCCACTGCGATGCCGGTCTTCAACTGAGCCAGTGGCTTGGAACCGGTGCCAAAGTCGACTGATGGTACTCTGATGCACGTTTAGATGCCTGGCAACCTGACTTTGAATTTCGCCTGCATGCAGTCGGCCAATAGCAATGTTCCTTAAATTTATCGATAGAGATGCCATAAATGTCTCCTTGAATATGAACTGAATTTTATGTGTGTAGCGTTATCCTTTTATAGGGTTTCAGTTGCGTAGTCAGTGAATAGTGTTCACCCCAAATTTTGTTGCTTTCACGTGCGCGCAACATGAGCTGTGGTCAAAAATTGCGTCATAAACACTATTGACCACTGCGTTGTAACGATTACAAAAACGAACACAATTCAGGTCAACATATGCATTTGACACTGTAAAGAACATTTGAGGCTGGTTTTTATATACCCTAGCACCAAATTTTACTTACAAACTCATAAAAACGCGCCCTCGGATAGCTATGCGTTTCTTTTTTTGAACAGTATATTTGTAAATTAGTACAATTATTTTTGATCATTTTGTCTCATATCAGTCAAACATGAGCACTTGACAAACTTCATGTTTCTGCCTCACACTAGTCAAACATGGACAACAGACAAACTTGATGTTTCTGTCTCATACCAGTCAAACATGGACAGTTGACAAACTTAATTTTTTTTTTTTTTTTTTCGTTCGCCCGCTAATACTCAAGGCGAAATCTCAGGTTATTATTTTTATGTCTAACCTGACATTGATTTTACGTGAGTATCCCTTTATTTCATGTACAGAGACAGGTGTCCCTCGCCATTCAGGCAAATACTCGCCGATTTCGGAGGTACCCATTGCAGCTGGGTCGGCTCAGGAGCCGCCAGTCCCTGGTCGACGACACTCCTTCAAATGTCTCGCCAGGTCTCGAGTTAATCCAGTACAAATCCCGGTCGACGAAAAATCCTCAAATGCCGTCGCCCGGGTTTGATCCTGTATCACCCGGTCGCCAGAGTGGTGTTGTAACCACTACGCTAGCGCGGCTCCACAAACTTAATGTTTCTTCCTTACACCAGTCAATCATGGACACCTGACAAACTTAATGTTTCTTCCTTACACCAGTCCAACATGGACACTTGACAAACTTAATGTTTCTTCCTTACACCAGTCCAACATGGACACTTGACAAACTTAATGTTTCTTCCTTACACCAGTCCAACATGGACACTTGACAAACTTAATGTTTCTTCCTTACACCAGTCCAACATGGACACTTGACAAACTTAATGTTTCTTCCGTACACCAGTCAAACATGAACAGTTGACAAACTTGACGTTTATGCCTCACACTAATCAAATACAGACATTAGGCAATCTTGATGCTACCAAAAAAAAAAGAAAAAAGTGGCATGTCTCAACAACTCTACTTCACCTTCACAAACTAACCTTGATACAATGTAGCCAAATGTTTTTCAATACTCCACAAACCATAGAGAGCACAGAGTCTATCTAAGACAGGCCTCAGTTTTGGTGGTGTTGGCTCTTCACTCTTTTCTCTTGTAGCTTTCACAAAACGTTCCAACACAGCATGCTACAAACATAAGAAAATGGTTACATTAATACAAGGAAGAATACTTGATTTTTCTCTTATGGCTTTTCACAAAACTTTCCAATATAGTGTGCTAAAAGTAAAAGAAAATTATTTTACAGGTAGCCCTTGATTTGTGCCAGTCCAGTTTGCGCTGATTTTGAAACCTGGAGGTAAAAAAGAGATATCGAACAAGGTAAACATACATATTTGTAAACTTATTACATTAAGGTGAAATATTATTATGAACTAGTGTAAAAGCCCATCATAAGACGGGAATTAAATTCAAAAGCACCAATACCTAACGGCAATTTTACTTATTCAAAAGTATTTTAAAAAACCCACCGTGCATCACCACAAATATTTTTGTGCACACCGTCATTTGCGCACTTTTCTTTGTCGAGTGTTACTATCTTCGGGAGAATACATATAAGGGAAACAATACAAAATTTACGTCTAACTTTCAACCAAAGTTGCATCCCTTAGCATTAGTGGCAGAAAAAGCTGGGATTTTATATATATTGATTTAAAAAAAAAAACTTTAAAGACATTAGAAGACAGGCACAAGAGGTGGGTTTGAATGAAGTTACATACAAAGACATAAACAGGGGTGCTTGAAACCTAAACCAACAAAAACAGGAGGAAACAAAGGATGAAGAATTTTCTAAAATAGAAATGGAGATATAGTGATCTGCAGTGCATCTTTTCAGAAATTCACTGATGAGGTCCGCGAGATTGACCATAACTGGATGCGGAGTGCTACAGCAAAGAGGAGCTGTTGTGGAACAGCAGTAACTGGGAATAGTGTGGGTAGGGAATAGGAAGGTGTATGGGTTGTTTATCGTAGTGAACTTGTGTTTACTGGTGAGAATGATTTATGTGTGATGTTTGTCAGAGAGAGATCTGGTCACTGTTCTCGTGTTTTAGGTGTGAGTGAGTGAGTTAACAGTGAGTCGGCTGGGATAGGTAGAGTTTGGGCAGTCAGCTGAGAGATTCGGATTGTAATGATGTGTTTTCAAGTAATGAAGGGAGGTAAAGGATCCCGTAACACGCCCATTGAGGCATATTGGGAATATGGTGTTAGGCCCATATTTTCTTGACCGTCGGCACACTAGGGGTGATGTGGTCAGCATCACGCCGGCCACCTTAACCTTTCCCAGTTTTCAAGTAGAGTTGTGAATATTGTAGATTGGAGCCGTTTCTGTGAGATTCGGGCATTTTGTGAGTTGGATTACGTGCTCTAGTGGTACGAGAGCCAAGAGATTTTTTTAGTACGGACATGGGTGCAGATGCGTAGAAGCACCACCAATAGTTTTTTTCTGCTTCGTGTGGTGATCGGCCAGAGGTGACTGTCTTTGCTAATAAATGTACTGTGGATGTCATCACTAGCGTCAGCATAATAAATTGTGGTACTGGTGTACTCAACGTGTTGTTTGATGACCTATTCATGTTCCATGTTCCTGTGCCAGTTTGCTGAAGATACGTACCCTAGCAGAGCCTATGGACTCGGGCATATGGTGTGTGTTAAACATTTAACAACACACAACGTAACAGAAGCCTTGTGACATCCATTAATCCTTCATCATGTAGCATGTCCTTTGCAGAATGTTGCTCTCATCACAGCCCGCCTGAAAGACTCTCGATCTCTAGCCAGCCTTCCCGCCTCCTCCACTGTCGTATTCAAGGAGTCTTCAATGTCCTGTATCCACCGTCATCTTCTGCCTCGCCTTCCAAGAACCATACCCTCCATCTCTGCTCTTTCTAAACCACTATGATGTTTAATGTGGCCAAAGTATTTCAGTTTCCGGGACATGATATTGTTTATGAGCCCGTTTTTCTCTATGTTCAGGTCGTGTAGGATGTCTATATTTTTCTTCTTCTTGGTTCAAGATATTCTGAGAATTTTTCTGTAACACTTTGCTTCGAAAGATTCAATTTTTTTCTTTAATGTTTGTGTAATGGTCTATGATTCACATCCGTACGTTGCCACTGGAAAGATGCATGTTCTCAGAAGTTTTACTTTTATTAATTTTTTGCTGGTGTTATGCCATAGGTTCTTCATTTTGTTTAACCTCTGCATTGCTATGGCCAGTCTCCTTCTGACTATAATGTGTTTAATATGTTTAATATGCCTCCATTAATCCTTACTTAGAAATTTTTACAGAAAGGAAGTCAGCACTGCAAACTTAAAAAAAAAAATAAAATAAAATAGTGACTATCCTCAACTCTGGACTTCATCAGAGAACTAATGTCGCTGCATTATGCCATTGCAAGTTGTAACTAAAGTCGCTGCATTATGCTATTGCAAGTTGTAACTAAAGTCGCTGCATTATGCCATTGCAAGTTGTAACTAAAGTCGCTGCATTATGCCACTGCAAGTTGTAACTAAAGTCGCTGCATTATGCCATTGCAAGTTGTAACTAAAGTCGCTGCATTATGCCATTGCAAGTTGTAACTAAAGTCGCTGCATTATGCCACTGCAAGTTGTAACTAAAGTCGCTGCATTATGCCATTGCAAGTTGTAACTAAAGTCGCTGCATTATGCCATTGCAAGTTGTAACTAAAGTCGCTGCATTATGCCATTGCAAGTTGTAACTAAAGTTGCTGTATTATGCCATTGCAAGTTCTAACTAAAGTCGCTGCATTATGCCATTGCAAGTTGTAACTAAAGTCACTGCATTATGCCACTGCAAGTTGTAACTAAAGTCGCTGCATTATGCCATTGCAAGTTGTAACTAAAGTCGCTGCATTATGCCATTGCAAGTTGTAACTAAAGTTGCTGCATTATGCCATTGCAAGTTGTAACTGTACATAATATTTTTTTTTAATCTACTTAATTAATTTTTTATTTTATTTACTTTGTTTAATTTACTTTATTTCAGAGCTTTAAAAATAACAGTTTTGCTCGTCAATTTTTGGGTGACTGGAACGCAAGTCACTGACTTCCCATTGACGTACATTATAAAATGGTTTCAATTTACGCCGATTTTAATTGCGCCAGTTCGTCCAAGAACACATCCCTGACATAAACCGGGGGCTACTTGTATTTTTTGTTTGGAAATAAAAAAATAATACCTTATTACTCAAAAGGCAGTAATTGCTCCATGTTTCTGACATTGTTTCATGTATGTCCAATTAATACAAGCGAGGATACACAAATTTAAAAACAGAATGTGACTTTTCAATCAGGTTAGCAGAGATGGACGTATGAGAGGATGCATCCGTTCGTGTTTATAACCATCGAGCTACAGGAACAGTTAGCATTCACAGTCTTTGACATATACTGAGAGAATTGAGCACCTATGGATTTGCCCTGAGTGCAATAATGTCAATTCTGTTCAACAATAACTGTATATTTAGTGCATGTAGTAAGCAGGGAAAAAAATTCTTACCAATTTTCTAAACTCTATGAAGAAGGTTAATGTTTTAAGTACAATATCTTTTCTTTGGTCCTTGGGTGCTGACTGACAAAGCAATCAGTGACCATCAGGCCTCGTGGCATCTTGTAGGGCAGCAACAAACTCTCTCCACTTTGCTCAGTCGGCAGCCATCCTTCATGTGGTGCCCCAGCTCTGGTTCATGCTTAGCATCTCTGCCTTCACAGTTCTCCACCAGGTGGCTTTTGGCCAGCCTCGCTTTCCCTTTCCTTCTAGAGTCCCCATAGTATAGCAGTTCTGGTGATGGTGTCAGGGTCTCTTCGGAGGATGTGGCCAACCCAATTCCAGTGTCTACCTGCTACGAAGGTGCGCATGTCTTCTTGATGGCTACTAGTTAGTAGTTCTTGGTTGGTGATGGTGTTTGACCAGAAAATTTAAAGAATTTTCCTTAGGCAGGTTGTGGTAGGCAGGCTGTGGTAGGCAGGCTGTGTGAGGAAAGAGGACACTTTGGACAATTCCTTTTCTGTTACTTTCAGCATTATGTAGCTCTTGTATATTTTTAATTCAGTGTTTGTACTATACTGGGAAGATTTCAAGATGTTGTTTAGACTATTAAAGGCTATTCTTGCTTTATTCATTCGGTTACAGATGTCTTTGCTTGTTACACCATTTGGTTTTACTATGCTTCCTAAGTATGTAACTGTGCTTGTATTTTCTAGCTCTTAGTCCCTTGGTACAATATGAATATAACTAAAGAATGAGAGAAATAACTTTTAATATGTTTAAATGTTAGAAAATATGAACATTGAGCATTTTACATTTGATAGTAATTATGAGTTTACTAGAATAAAAAGCCTTTGGCTGCTGCTACTTTTCAATTATGCTTGAGAAAATGTTATACAAAAAAATTACAACTTAGGTTTGGTATTGAATTTGCTTTGCCAGTGTTCTGTTTTCTACAAATAAATCTGGCTTGGCCATGTCCGCTGCATGGAAGATGGTCGTATCCTAAAAGATATCATCTATGGACAACTGGCAGATGGTCAAAGAACAGTTGGGCGACCACAGTTGAGATTCAAAGATGTGTGCAAGAGACAAGAGGGCACTGGACATAAATCCAGCAACCTGGGAGGATGAAGCTGCCGATCGCACCAAGTGGCGATGCTATCTACGGCGGCACCTCAAATTTGGCGAAAAAAAGCTCTCACAACAAGCAGAAGAGAGGAGAAAATATCGAAAGGAACACCAGGACAATAAGCAGCTGAGGGCTGTCACCTCAGGGGCGCAATCCTATAGTCAGTTATGACTGAAGGGGCTATTATACTATACATCTGAGTTCTGTGTACTATGTTGTGTTTATGATGACTCCCCTTCTTATTAATTATCTGGCATGTCCCAGCACTCCTAGAAGTATAGGTTAAAAAGCACTGATCTACGGATAACAGGGTGATGCAGGTTATGTGTTAAATGAAAGAAGTAAGCTGTAATCACAAGCAATCATTACCTCGATGTAAGCTAAGGCCAAAGACCTGCAATAATAAACTTGACTGTCGTTGCGAGCCGTGAATGCATCCTTGCCTGCTTTGCTCTGCTCTGTCAGACGTCGATTACTCTGCACCAGCAGGTAGCAAACCAACCATTTATAAGCCTCTAGAGCAACTATGGGAGTAAACATTCCATGGTGAATGGCATGGAAATAAATTATCTTGCAAATTATAAACTATATTCAGTCTCCACACATCAGATCTTTAATTTACTCTCTACATATCAGATCTATAATTCAGTCTCCACACATCAGATATAATTCACTCTCCACACATCAGATCTATAATTCCCTCTCACACATAAGATACATAATTCACTCTCCACATATCAGGTCTATAAATCGGTCTCCACATATCAAATCTATAATTCAGTCTCCACACATCAGCTCATAATTAAATCTCCACACATCAGCTTTATAATTAAATCTCCACACATCAGCTCTATAATTCAGTCTCCACACATTAGCCCTATAATTCAATCTCCGCACAACATCTCTATAATTCAATCTCCACACATCAGATCTTTAATTTGGTTTCTACACTTTAGATCTATAATTCACTCTCCACATATCAGATCTATAAAATGGTCTCCACACATGCAATCTATAATTCAGTCTCCACACATCAGCTCTATAATTCACTCTCCACACATCAGATCTATAATTCAGTCTCCACACATGCAATCTATAATTCAGTCTCCACACATCAGCTCTATAATTCAATCTCCACACATCAGATCTATAATTCAATCTCCACGCATCAGATCTATAATTCAGTCTCCACACATCAGCTCTATAATTCAATCTCCACACATCAGATCTATAATTCAGTCTCCACACATCAGCTCTATAATTCAATCTCCACACATCAGATCTATAATTCAGTCTCCACACATCAGCTCTATAATTCAATCTCCACACATCAGATCTATAATTCAATCTCCACACATGGGACAGTGTTGTGTGTGTTACAGAATGACACAGCAATGTTCAGTGTGTTCATGTGCACCTGCTTGTCATTATCACCCTTCAGCTCCCTAAGGAGCATATGCCTTCAACAAAATTATGTCCTCATGTCCTGTACCATCAGCTCAGGTCTTTCCAGGTCCTCATGTCCTGTACCATCAGCTTAAGGTCTTTCCATGTCCTGTACCATCAGCTCAAGGTCTTTCCATGTCCTGTACCATTAGCTCAGGTCTTTCCATGTCCTCATGTCCTGTACCATCCGCTAAAGGTCTTTCCATGTCCTGTACCATCAGCTCAGGTCTTTCCATGTCCTCATGTCCTGTACCATCAGCTCAAGGTCTTTCCATGTCCTGTACCATCAGCTCAAGGTCTTTCCATGTCCTGTACCATCAGCTCAAGGTCTTTCCATGTCCTCATGTCCTGTACCATCCGCTAAAGGTCTTTCCATGTCCTGTACCATCCGCTAAAGGTCTTTCCATGTCCTGTACCATCAGCTCAGGTCTTTCCATGTCCTCATGTCCTGTACCATCCGCTAAAGGTCTTTCCATGTCCTGTACCATCAGCTCAAGGTCTTTCCAGGTCCTCATGTCCTGTACCATCCGCTAAAGGTCTTTCCATGTCCTGTACCATCAGCTCAAGGTCTTTCCATGTCCTCTGCATCCCTTTCATTTCTGTCTCCAGTTCTCTTCTCCATGTTTAAAAAAAAAAAAAATCTACATCTACTTTTCTTACACTGAGGATCTCAGAAGAAGAGGTAACTGCCCTGTAATACTACCAAAAGGTTTACTCAATGTGCCCTATTCATCACCACTGATTCTTCTCATACTTGTTTGTGATACACTAAAAACTTTGTGGCCTAAGCTTGCACTGGTTAGATGTTGTCGTGTCTCATCATCATCATCACTTCCCTTTTCACATCTTATGGAGCCTAGAGTTATTACTGCACCCTCCCCCCCCCCCCCCCCCTTACAAGAAGCCTGCACAAAAGTATTCATGAATTTTCACAGTGGTGGTTTCTGTAACAATATGTCTTACACAGTGAAGGTTGCCAGCCACATGAACAACCTCATATTCGTTGCCTCTTATGTCATGCCTGAGGAAGCCGAGAAATCCCACAGAAACTAGATGCAGCGTTGTTGTGTGATGTAGCATAATGATGCTGCTGTGCGTGTAAACCTACTCACCTGTTGAGTTCAGGCACTCATCGATGTTGCGAGCAGAAAACTTGGACTGAAGTCTTCTTGGTAGATCAGACAGGAAGCTGACAGACCCTAATGGAGTGTTTATTGGGTTACCTGAGATTAAAAAATAGAAATGAAATATTAATAACAAAATCAGTAGTTACTGACTACTTGCTTAGTCGTTCCTCTTCTACCCTGGGCCATGGAGGCATATCTGGAGTCATCCTTATATGACCATCAGTTAAGCACAATGCTACAGTATTCAAATGTGGAAGCAAACCTGTCTGTGAGGCTAATTACACCCTCATTGACTCTTGAAATCATCCACACACTTCCAGGGATTCCCTCTGTGGTGAAACATGTTGATAACCCAGCATTGCACACTAAGCTTGGAGGAGTCACTTGACCTCCATACATAACTCTGGTGTTTCACCTGGTTGGCTGCATATGCAGGAGGATCTCACTGTGGGCCCATGATGAGCAGGGGGAACTGAGAAGTAGCTCTGTGTAGGAAGTGACAATTCCTTGGGAGAGCTGAGAACCAGAGCACAGTATTTTAGCTCTGCATTTCTGGAAAACTACCTTGGATGGCGGGGAATGTGCAGTGTACTATGCGCTTCTTCCTCCTAGCTTAGGACGAGATGTGATGATCCTTTAAATGCCAGCTAAGCTGGAGAAACTGGAGCTCATGACTTAAACTCAACATGTGTTGGAATGGCAGAAAAGCCACAGGAAAAGCCTAGGTCTACAGTGTAGATAATACCAAGAAGGCTTCAACCTGGTATTGGCTGCAATAGAGCGAGAAGCTCAGCAGCCCTAGTTAAACAACAACAACCCTGGGGTGTAGAGGTTTGCCAGAGAAGTGCCATACTATCCTATCAGCTATCTTCCTCCTGGCCTGGTTCAATTCTAGTCCTCGGTCCTTCAGAGATTGTCTGATGATATCCTCCCAGTGAACTCTGAGTCATCCTGGAGGTCTGGATCCGTGGCTCTTAGTTTCCCATATCTGTCATGGTTGCTGATCTCCCATTCTGCAGACATGGCCATACCAGCACAATTGGAACTGTTCCACTCGGGTCTGCAGGGGTTGGGTTTTAAGGCCATGACATATCGTCTCGTTGTGGACTATGTCGCTTCTTGCTACTTTAACCACCTTCCTCAGATACCTCATTTCTGAGGTTTGGAGCTAGCTTTTGTGGGTTGTAGCCATTGCTCATGACTTCATGACTTGTATCAATAAGTCAAGACTGGAACATAGGTGGAGCGATATAGTCAACTTTGTCTTCTTACCAATTTCTCTTTTGCTGAGTTCTCAATTTATGGCCTGAAAAAGTCTCCCAGATGCTGCCCTCCAGGTAGCTAACTCTTCTTTGATGCCTCAAATTAATTGTTAAATGTTCAAACTTTTATTCAGATCAGATACCATCTCCACATCGAAGGTCAGCTGCGTCGGATCTCCAACGTTTTCTGTCTCTCGTCTTGATGGTGCATTCTGATAGACTCTTTCGTGTCGATCTCTTGATGTTATCTTCCCATTTATAGTCCTGTCCATCTCTTGATGTTATCTTCCCATTTATAGTCCTGTCTTCCTCTTGCATGTTTGCCTTCAACTCTTCCTTCCATTATGGTTTTCGGCAAGGTATTGTCTCTTTTTATGTCCAAAATATGTTTTTCTGAATGTTGTGTGACAGAACTGATTGAAAGATCTTTGAGGGTGCAGCTGGAGTTGGAAGGGAACTGATCAGCTCACTTCATAAAGCTGAGACCCAGTATAGGTGGTCTTTAACACTTCTCTCCCCATCAGCAGCATCTGCTACGGTGCAACCTTTACCAACTTGTTCACTGTCCAAGTTTCGGCACCATACAGTAATGAAGAGCTTGTGTAACATATGCAACTCTCATTTCTAAATTATTTTTTGTTGTTACAAGTAAGCATTTGTCTCATGTTGTTGAATGTAGCTTTGATCATTCCTATTCTCTTCTTAATTCCTGTTTCACATCCGCTATCTCCTGTCATTATGTGCTAAAGATATCAGAAACTTTTGACTTGTTTCTGCATCTTCCCATTTATCATCATCATGTTCCTTATGGAGTATGGAGCCACCACTGTAGAATCCCTCCTAGAGAAAGCCTACACCAAAGCCTAAACTCTTGCAGCAGTAATTTCTGTCGCAATTTTTCCTGCATGATGAGATTGCCAGCCTCATATTAGCTGCCTCTTATGACATGACTGAGCCAGCATTAGTTCTATTCTTTCTTTGTTTCCTCAGAGATCCACAGGAACTAACTGGGACATCTTCCCATTTGTTCATACTTCTAAAGTTGACTTCTCATCTATCATCATAGTTTTTGTTTTCTCAGTGCTACATCTTCCCATTTGTTCATACTTCTAAAGTTGACTTCTCATCTACCATCATAGTTTTTGTTTTCTCAGTGCTACATCTTCCCATTTGTTCATACTTCTAAAGTTGACTTCTCATCTATCATCATAGTTTTTGTTTTCTCAGTGCTACATCTTCCCATTTGTTCATACTTCTAAAGTTGACTTCTCATCTATCATCATAGTTTTTGTTTTCTCAGTGCTACATCTTCCCATTTGTTCATGCTTCATAAGCTGATTTCTCATTTATCATCATAGTTATTGTTTTCTCAGTGTTACATCTTCCCATTTGTTCATACCTCATAAGTTGACTTCTCATCTATCATCACACAGGGCGTCCATTCTTCAAACATCAAGCTAAACCAAACCCTCAAGATCCAGTTAAACAACTGAAAAGAAGAAATCAGAGTCTAATTTTCCAGCTGAGAACAGGCCATGCCCCTGTCAATAAACATTTAAATAGAATAGACCCACTACGTGAACCAAACTGTAGGCACTGCCACCACCATGAGGAATCAGTTGAACACCTACTGTTACAGTGCCCAAGACTAACTGACCTGCGACACCAGCTACTCCCATCGCACCCAACCATCCACAATACACTCTACACATCATCACAACAACTGAGGAAGACTTGCACCTTTGTCAGAGAGGCAATGGGCTGTCAAGAGCTGCCTACTCACAGCTAAAGGGATTATATCATCATCATCATCATAGTTTTTGTTTTCTCAGTGCTACATCTTCCCATTTGTTCATACTTCTAAAGTTGACTTCCCATCTATCATCATAGTTTTTGTATTCTCAGTGCTACTATCAAGTCAAAATTCATGACTTATGTTGTTTACTTGCTTCATTAGCTCTTAAAACAAATAAATAAAACAGGCAAATGGTAGACACTCACAAAAAAAGAAACAACGGAGAACACTAGACAACAGAATAGTAAGAGAAGTAACAGCCACTCCTGAGACTGCCTCACTGCAAAAAGTGACTGTTATGACATATGACCAGCTAAGCTCGCCAGCTCTTACCACCTAGGAGTCCACCAGGAGTCACAGATGCCAGCAGTGTTCAATGGAAAAACTGCACTTATAAACCATTAAAACTGCTTTAAAAATTTTCAGACAGAACGCTACCACCTTATCACCACCATTACCTTTTAGCTCCCTGAGGAATATAGGCCTTAAAAAAAACTTACACCAAGTTCTGTCCTGTGCCATCCTCTCAAGATTTTTCCATGTCTTCTGTACCCCTTTCTATTGTAACCAGTTTATTTCTCTATGTGTTTTTAAGGTTCACTTTCCACCTCTATTACAATGGGGATTTCAGAATAAGGACTGCCTTGTAATGTTATCAACAGGTTTCCTCAGTGTGTGTCCTATCTAATGCCAGAACCTTCTTCTCATTTCCTGTTCCACTATAGTTGTGACCTGTCCATACTAGCTGAAGTTTTTGTGGCTCAAAGTTTCCAAAGGCTGGGGTAGCCGGCCCTATGTCTAACCCTCCGTAGATGCCTTTTATGACATGCTTGGTAGCTACAGTGCTACTATTCTTTGCTCCCCAGTAACACATGGTATAACCACCATTGGGGCCGGAGTGGCTAAGAGGTATGGCATCTGCCTCGAGTTCTAAAGGTACTGGGTTTGATTCCCAGTAGAAGGAATATAATTTATGGAAATTTTTTTTTTTAGAACCAGTGGTCCTGAAGATGTTATACTCTCCCCAGGACCAGGGTAGTGAGATCGGATGCCTTGCCTTCTCAGATAAGGGCAAACAAAAATAGGAGGTCCAGTGTATAAGTTGCACATGTTAAAAACCCCACGGCAGTAGGAAATCATAAAGAGTAGGCCATAAGGCCGTTGCCCTGGCAAAATTTAAAAATTAAAAACCTACCCACCACAAAAATATTTATAGAATGTGTGATTCCTATATACACACTCTGGGATTCTCGCTGATGCTATGAAGTTCATGCACTGTGCTGAGATCCTCCTTGTGTGATCTAAGTGAGGAGATCAGAGCACTGATGGAGATGTCTGTGTGCAATGAAAAAAAAAATCAACATAACCAACAATAATTGCTAACATCAACAATACTGCCATTGCTCTTTAACTATGACACATTACCTGCAAGAGCATCATCGACAAAAGAAAGGAGGTAATTGCTTGTCTGCTGAAGGATGACATTGTTATCTCCCTCAAACGTGTTGTTAGGGTCATGGTCATTTCTGATATCCCCCAATCGATTCACTGCAAACAAGTTCACATGTTCAAATTTTACACATATAATTTCAAAAATATCAAATTTCACACACAAAATATCAAATTTTACACACAAAATATCAAATTTCACACACAAAATATCAAAATTGTTTGAGCATGTTATACGAGCATGTTATACTTACTTATTTAGTCATTCCTCGTCTACCCTGGGGTGTAAATGTTTTCCAGGGAGAACACCATGCTATCCAATCAGCTGTCTTCCTTCTGGCCTGGTCCTCAGTCCTTGAGAGATTGTCTAATGTTGTCCTCCCAGCTGACTCTGGGTAGTCCTGGAGGTCTGGATTCCTTATTCTTGGTTGCCCATATTTGTCATGGTAGCCGATCTTCTCCCATTCTGCAGACATGGCCAAATCATTGTAACTAGAACCGTACCACTTGGGTCTGCAGGGGGCTGGGTTTTAAGGCCATGATGTATTGTCTGGTTGCGGACCATGTCTCTTCTAGGTACTTCAACTATCTTCCTCAGATACCTCATTTCTGAGGTTTGGATCTGGCTTTTGTGGGTTGTAGTTATTGCCCATGACTTGCATCCATATGAGCAGAGACAAATGAAGCTCATCTGATGCAGTCTGCTCTCCCCCATATATATGGCAACAAAAATGGGAGACTAAAATCTGAAGAGGAGGCTCACGTCGAGGGGGAGAGTTGTTTAACTAGGGCTGCTGAGCTTCTCGCTCTTTTGCAGCCAATACCAAATTGAAGACTCCTTGGTATTACCTACACTGTAGATCTAGGCTTTTCTTGTGGCTTTTTCGCCATTCTGAAACTTGTTGAGTTGAAGTCATGAGCTCCAGTTTCTCCAGCTTGGCCTGCATATAAAGGATCATCACATCTGGTCCCAAGGTTAGGAGGAAGAAGCACGTGGCATATTGTAAATTCCCCGCCATCTAAGGGGGCTCTCCAAATATGCAGAGCTAAAATAATGTGCTCTGGTTCGTGGCTCTCCCAACGAATCATCACATCCTACACAGTCATTTCTCAGCTCCCCCTACCTATCATGGGGTCCATAGTGAGATCCTCCTGCATGCAAGCAACCAGGTAAAAGCCAGAGTTACGTCTGGGGCTCAAGTGACTTCTCCAAGCTTAGTATGTTATGCTGGGTTCTCAATATGTTTCACCACAGGGTAACCCCTGGAAGTGTGTGGATGATTTCAAGAGTCAATGAGGATGTAATTAGCCTCACAGACAGAGGTTCACTTCCACATTTGAATACTGCAGCACTGTACTTAGCTGGTGGTCATATAAGGATGACTTCAGATATGCCTCCATGCATTGAGGGGGACAGAGAGAAACAGATAGAGAAAAGAGACAGCAAGTGTGGAGAACTCACCCTTAAAATAACCATGTCCTCCGCAAGCTTCTCTACACTCCTGAATGGCATCTCTGCCCAACCAGCCTGCCAGTGGTTTGCTTGCACATGATAGGGCATGTATTTCTTTGCCCAGCTCTGCCTGGGAATACATTTTTGCAGTCAGCACTATAATGAAACATTACATTTTCTTGGTTTTTAGGATTAATGTATCACCATCATCTTGTTTGCTCCTTATGAGTCATGAAACCACTACTGTAGATGGCCCATTTCAGGAAACCTATGACAAACTCTTGCAGTAGTGGTGTTTGAAATTTTTTACATGATGAGTTTGCCAGCCACATATGCACAGGGTTAATGTATGCTCAAGCATTACTACACAGGCTGGTGATATTGTATTCACACATCACTCTTCAGCACCCTGTGGTACATAGGTGGCCAATAATTTTATGCCAAGCCTTTCTATCTTGTGCCATCCATTCAAGATCTTTCTATGTCTTCTTTAACCCCCTTCATGCCTGTCTCCAATTCCTTTCTCCATGAGTTTTTTTTTTAATCTTCCTCTATTTCTCTTACTATGTGGATTTCCAAAACATGGACTGCCTTGTCAATCAATTAGTCAATACCCTTCAGCTCCCTGAGGAGCATAAGCCTTCAACAAACACATGCCAAGTACGCCTGTTGCATACTATCAGCTCAAGATCTTTTCATGTCTGCCTCATTCTTTTAATTTCTGACTACCTTGTACTGCTAATGTTTTCTTCAATATGTTTCTTATCTAATACTAGTGTTCTCTAATCTCTTGGTCTACTAGTGTTTGTCTGATTCATTCCATCAGTTCTACTTAATAACCTCTACACCTCGCGGTAGAAGAGGAACGGCTAAGTAAGTAAGTAAGTTCTACTTCACCCGTGTGTTACCGGGGCCCGAAAGGGGAGCAAAGAATAGTAACACTACCCTACCATACATGTCGTAAAAAGTGACTAAGGAGGGTTGGGCATGGGGCTGGTTACCCCATCCTGTAAAAAACTTGTTACCAAAAAACTTCAACAAACATGAACAAGTCAAATACAGAATATAAATCAACTCAGCCGCCCAAGACAGAAGAAGGTCCTCTGGAAAGGAGGCGCATGAAGCAACCCAGAGAAAGCCAAAAGGAGCCTGGGTTGCCGACTAACCTTTTTTCATCTAGGAACATCTCCAGGATTTGCACCTGGAATGTTCGCACTCTATGTGAACAAGGGAAAACTGCACAGGTAGCAGCAGAAATGACAAATTACAGGATTGATATCATGGGTCTCTGCGAGACACGGTGGAAGGGCATAGAGAGGAGGAGATTGATCACAGGAGAAATGGTGTTGTCCCCAGGACATGAGGAGGAAAGAGCCCACCACAGTGAAGGGGTGGCTGTAATGCTGTCTAGGGAAGCACAGAAGGCACTTATAGAATGGGAAGCAATGGGACCCCGAATTATAACAGCAAGGTTTAAATCAGCCAAAAAGAAAGTAAATATAAACATCATCCAATGTTTTGCACCAACAAACGATAAAGAAGAATCTGAGAAAGAAGACTTTTACACCAGATTACAAAATGTCTTGGACAAAAAGAAAAGAAAGGACATCACAATTTTGATGGGGGACCTAAATGTGAAAATAGGAACAGACAACACCGGCTTTGAAGAAATCATGGGAAAGCATGGATTAGGTATGATGAACGAGAATGGGGAACTATTAGCTAACTTCTGTGCTTCAAATCAACTAGCTATAAGAGGAAGCATATTTCCACATAAAAGAATACATAAAGCAACAAGGATATCACCAGACCACATAACTGAGAATCAGATTGATCACATATGCATAAGTAAGAAGTTTAGGTCATCATTGCATGATGTAAAAGTATGTAGAGGAGCAGATGTGGTATCAGACCACCATCTTGTGTTGGCTAAAACAAAATTAAAACTCTCTAATTAAAAAGAAATTTACAACACTATACAGCTATAGATAACAGTATAATGTGGGATATCTAAGAAATCAGGAAATATGGGGGAAAAATTTTCAATCACACTACAGTATCCAACAAATACCAAGTACTCCAACAGCTGGAAGATGAAGCAGATAGGAAGACCACTGGCAACAAGTGAAAAATTATATGGAACGAGACATGTGAAGAAGTACTGAGAAAAAGAAAACATCAGCAGAAAGCATGGATAACAACAGAAACCATTAGTAAGATAGAAGACAGGAAAAACAAGAAAGCAGATATAAACAGAAGCAAAACCAGAAGCTCCAAAGCCAAGGCTCATGAAGTGTACATAGAAGCTAACAAAGAAGTAAGAAGAAACATCAAAAGAAACAAGAGGAAGTATACTGAAGAGTTGGCAAGGGAAGCAGAGGAAGCTGCAGCCAAATGAAATATGAGGGACCTGTACAACAACACAAAGAAGCTAACAGGGAAATATAAGCAAGCAAATGGCCTCATAAAAGATAATGGAAAATTGCTTAGTAATATACAAGAAACAAATGAAGAGATGAACAGAACATTTTGAGGAACTTCTCAATAGACCATCTCCAACTAATCCCCCAGACATCCAGCCAGCAGAAGAGGAGCTACTAATCAGCTGTGAATGACCAAGTAGAGAAGAAATAAAGAAAGCCATAAAGCTTCTGAAAGATGGAAAAGCAGCTGGTCCAGATGGAATTCCAGCAGAGGCCATCAAAACAGATATTGATTCCTCAACAGAGATAGTATACAAACTACTTGGCAAAGTCTGGGAGAGAGGAAATATCAGCAGAATGGAAGGAAGGTTATCTGGTCAAGTTGCCTAAGAAGGGAAATTTACAAGAGTGCACAAATTATAGAGGAATAATGTTACTATCAGTGCCAGGAAAAGTATTAAACAGAATCATCCTTGAGAGATTAAAGGAGTCCATTGACAAGCAACTGAGAGATGAACAAGCAGGTTTTTGACAAAACAGATCCTGTACAGACCAGATAGCCACATTGAGAATAAAAGTTGAACAAAGTCTGGAATGGAATTCACCGCTATACATCAGATTCGTGGACTATGAAAAGGCATTTGGCAGTGTAGATAGAGAATCACTTTGGAAATTGATGAGGCATTATGGAGTTCCCATGAAGATCATTAACTTAATAAGGAAGACCTATGAAGACATGACATGCAGAGTTCTTCATGAAGGACAACTTACAGAACCGTTTAGGATTAGAACAGGGATGTTCTCTTGTCTCCATTTCTTTTCTTACTAGCAATAGATTAGGTTATGAAAATATCGACATTACACAACAGAAATGGAATCCAGTGGAATCTGACTAAACAGCTTGATGATCTGGATTTTGCTGATGACTTGGCTCTTCTGTCCCATAACCGTAATCAGATGCAAGAGAAAATGAAAATTCTGGATGAGAGGTCACAACTAGTGGGCCTGAAAATACACAGGGAAAAGACAAAGATTATGAGAATAAATGCAAGAAATGATAACAAGGTTGAACTTGAAGAAACACCACTAAAGGATGTAGAATCGTACACAGAGTTGGAGGGACAGACAATGAAATCAAAATAAGAATACAAAAAGCAAGAGGAGCTTTCATTGCATTGGGAAGCCTGGAGAACAAGAGAAATCAAGTCCAACATGAAAATAAGAATCTTCAACTCAAATGTCAAGTCAGTCCTATCGTATGGCTCTGAGACATAGTAAGAAACAAAAACAACAACCAAAATGCTACAGACTTTTATAAACGGGTGCTTGCGTAGAATAGAAGGACTGAAATAGTATGACAAAGTCACAAATGTGGAATTGATGACAAGAACCAGTGGAACAAGAGTTGAGAAGAAGATGCTGGCGATGGATAGGACACACATTGAGGAAACCTGTTGATAGCATTACAAGGCAGTCCTTGTTCTGGAATCCACAGGGAAAGAGAGCCAGAGGTAGACCAAAAAACACACGGAGAAGAGAACTAGATACAGAGGTGAAAATGATGAGGAAAACATGGAAAGAATTTGAGCGGATGGCACAGTACAGGAAGACTTGGCATGTGTTTGTTGAAGGCCTATGCTCCTCGGGTAGCTAAAGGGTATTGATTGAAGTTCTACTTAAATCATCTTGTCCTACCATTTCAATCCTTCTATTCTATGCAAATGCAAAAAGTTCTATGCAAAAAGTCTGTATCTTTCTGGTTGACATTTTAACTGTTCTCATGCAATGGGACAGCCTTGACATTTAAGTTGATGATTCTTAATTTTGTGTTGGATTTGATTTCTATATACAGCTATTTAGATGCATGCTTGTATTCTTTTATCTGAAATCATCAGGGACAGCTTTGTTTTGGAAACCAAACTTTTTCAGTTTCTAAAATGTTGCCCAAATCATGTTAGAAAAGTAGCCCTAATAATCGCTGAAAGTTGCCCAAAATGTGTTAGAAAATCGCCTTAAAAGTTGGCCAAAGAAAGTTTCGATTTTGAGAATATTTTGGTTTTCAGATAAAAGGATACGAACCTGTAGATAAAATGTATACAAATGTTCGATATAATACGTAAAAATGTAGACAAACATAAGTGTCTGATTGGTAGAGTGGTTAGAGTGAATTCCTCTTGCAGCAAAGTTACCAGGTTTGAAGCTTGACAGTGTCACGCTTCAGTTTACCCAGCTGTAAATGAGTACCTGAATTCGATATTGAATTAAGAAAAGCAAAGGCAGCACGGAGGTAACAAGTCACCCCCACGTCATACAGGTAGTATATAGTGAAGTCTCTAACACTTCTCCCCTATAGCATTGTATGATATGGGACTACATTTACAATTAGACAAAATTTACAACTCCAAGCTGTAAGCTATACAGCTATTTAGGTATAACAAAGATATCTGTTTAGATACAGCGATCACGTGTTGTGAAATTTTCCTTTCCTGACAAAATTTGATAAGAGTTACCAATTTTTGTGATTAGAGTTACCTGTTTCTGTGAATTATCTCCCATCATTGACCCAATTCTGAGTAAGACAAAGTCCATGAAGAAGGTTGTGGAAAACAAGTCAAGGGCGTATGTTGCAGCGAGATATGGAAACAATCGCCATTGCTGAAATGAATTAAAAGCACAGTTACTGAAGTCTTTCCTTCATTCTTCCCAATTTTTGTTCCTAATGGAGCAATTACCATTACAGTAGTTTTCTTGCAAGAAGCCAGCACAAAAGTATTTTATGCAACCTTACAGCGGTAGTTTCTGTAGCAAACTGGTGGGGATGCAAGACCCATGCACAATCTCATCAGTCACCCCTTATGAAATGCCTGGTTGGAGCTGTGGTCCAACTCATTCTCTGCCTCATTAGAGACCTCCAGGAACCACACATCCATAATGGTTGGGGCACCAGCTAACTGGCTGGTGAAAAACCAACTGCTGCTTCAGGCATGTCACATCATCATCTTATAATTGTACCCTACTGAGCATACAAGCCACCACCACACATGGTCCCTTTGAGGAAGCCTACACCAAAGCACAAACTATTGTGATGGTGATTTCTGTAGTAATAACAAATATTTACTGTCAGTATTCAACTTGTGGAAGATACAACATGAAGATCAGCACATCAAAAACAGAAGCTATGGAGATCAGCACATCAAAAACGGAAGCAATGAAGATCAGCAGTTCACCAGGTCACCTTAACATACATGTCTACAGCATCAAGCTTAAATATAGTAACAAAATTTAAGTACATAGGAACCATTTTCACAGAAAATGAAAGACTCAACAAAGAAATTGAAACAAGATGTCAAAAAGCCAGTACACTGACTTATCAACTGTCACCACTACTCAAACATGATAATATCAGTATGAAAACTTAAAAAACAACAGCTAATAATTATTATATTTGTAGCAACTCTTTGTCATCAGTGTCAAACGTTGGTCCACATCTAAGGGAGAGAAGAAGAAAGTCAAATTGTGTGAAACAAAATGTTACCTGGAGAGACGAAATGAGAAATGGTGACGTTTGAATAACTGTAGGAACTACAGCCTGTAATATATATATATATATATATATATATATATATATATATATATATATATATATATATATATATATATATATATATATGGTTCTTGTGTGATTATTCACCAGCAAATTAAAATTGTGGCAATTTATAACCAAAACAGAGCACCGTACTTTTTCTTGACTGAAAAAGGATCATTTCACATTGTGAGATCCCCCCTCCCCAGCCACAGTTACAAACAGGTGACAAGGACAAGAAATACATTTTTTTTAAAATGGAGAGACCAGTTTCCTTCCTCGCTGTCTTTTCCTTCCCTAACTCAAAGTTAAGTACCCATTTATAGCTAGGTAGGCCCCACCTCTCAATGCTGGACCTAGTGTGGTGAAGTCTCTAACACTCCACTACCGCAATAAGTTACTGGGTTTCGGGTTCAAAGCTTGGTAGTGTCACGCATCAGTCTAACCAGCTGTAAAAAGGTACCTGACTCTGATCTTGAGTTAGAGAAGGCAATGGCAGCGACCTAGTATGGTGAATTCTCTAACACTCCACTACCGCAATAAGTTACCGGGTTTCGGGTTCAAAGCTTGGTAGTGTCACGCATCAGTCTAACCAGCTGTAAAAGGGTACCTGACTGATCTTGAGTTAGAGAAGGCACGGCAGCGACCTAGTATGGTGAATTCTCTAACACTCCACTACCGCAATAAGTTACCGGGTTTCGGGTTCAAAGCTTGGTAGTGTCACGCATCAGTCTAACCAGCTGTAAAAGGGTACCTGACTCTGATCTTGAGTTAAAGAAGGCAGCGGCAGCGACCTAGTATGGTGAATTCTCTAGCACTCCACTACCGCAATAAGTTACCGGGTTTTGGGTTCAAAGCTTGGTAGTGTCACGCATCAGTCTAACCAGCTGTAAAAGGGTACCTGACTCTGATCTTGAGTTAGAGAAGACAACGGCAGCG
This sequence comes from Oreohelix idahoensis, assembly GCA_024509875.1. Classification (NCBI taxonomy): domain Eukaryota; kingdom Metazoa; phylum Mollusca; class Gastropoda; order Stylommatophora; family Oreohelicidae; genus Oreohelix; species Oreohelix idahoensis. The sequence goes on along the minus strand of JAMPIV010000676.1, from coordinate 51,645 downwards.
ACCTAGTATGGTGAATTCTCTAACACTCCACTACTGCAATAAGTTACCGGGTTTCAGGTTCAAAGATTGGTAGTGTCACGCATCAGTCTAACCAGCTGTAAAAGGGTACCTGACTGATCTTGACTGCACCTACCACGGTCCTTTTCAGGGCCCACAAAACTGCACCTACCACGGTCCTTTTCAGGGCCCACAAAACTGCATCTACCACGGTCCTTTTCAGGACCCACAAAAGCCACAAAACTGCAACTACCACGGTCCTTTTCAGGGCCCACAAAACTGTACCCTGGCAAGAAATCCTTTATTTGTTTTCACTGCTGGGTGTGGAGGGCTGGGTGGGGAGTTGGTCCCCTCCCTCACTATGCACTGATCCTTGTCAAATATTTACCTAATCAGATCCGGATTAACGTAGTAGCAAAAGTAGCATATGCTACAAGCCCCGCGCTTTTAGGGCCCCGCGCCAATAAATATGTACATCATTTTTTGGTCATCTTCTAATAAGAGCATTAAACCAATTATCTTGTGATGTATGCCATCTTTAGCGCTTTTTCATTTGATATTGATGTCAAAAAATTGTGAGAGAAAGAGCATAACAGGGTGACTTAGTGTGACTCTTTATTACTTTTATCTGAACTGTTTGCGGACAGAAGCAGTCATTTTCTTTGGATTTGTTGAAAGTCTGTACACCTTCTTTTCTGCTTCTACCTACCGGTGGGGTCTCCTTTCTACTGCATTCTGTGCTAGTGGTACTCATAATAAGTCCCATTTGCCCTTTGTGAAAAGACTGTCAGATACCAGGTGGTCCGCTTGGGCAGATCCAACAAAAGCACTTTTACACAGCTTTTCTGCAATAAAACAAGTCTTGGATGATATTTCAGATAACAATGATCAGAAGGCAGAGTGTCGTCAACAGGCTCGTTGTCTAATTTCAACCATGATGAAGTTAGAAACTGGAATAATGATCATACTGTGGGATCAAGTATTACACCGTTTTCAAATGACAAGTGCTTCTTTGCAATCTTCTATCCAAGATTTGAATACAGCTTGTGCACTCTATGAATCCCTGCGGGGGTATATTCAAGCCATGTGGTCTACTTTTGCAGACATAGAGCAAAAGGCCAAGGATGTGGCTGAGTGTGAACATTATCAAGAACAAACTCGAAGAAAACACAAACGAAATCGAGAGTATGATGATTTCAGTGGTTCCAGCACAATTGATGAATCTCAAACGCCTTCTCAGCAGTTTAAAAGCCGAACATTTCTTGTCCTTATTGATAGCTTGCTCTCTACCTTGTCAAAATGCCAGAAAGCTTATCAAAAGTTGAATGATGTATTTGGATTCCTTCGTCAGTCACAGTCATTTACAAAATACATAGAGAAACATTATCCACGCAACACCTGGACCCATGCATACACAGATGGATCAGAAACAAATGCAACAGAAAATGGAGGTGGGGGTGTCTTTCTGACCTTAAGCACTGGTGCAGAAAAAAGGCTGTCAGTGGCGACAGGACGATTCTCCAGCAACTTCAGAGTAGAGGCAGAGGCCCTGAAAACTGCAGCAGAGGTTATATTGACAGAAGAAAGGGCAGAGAGACAAGTTGCTTTCTTAACTGACGCACAGTCAGTAATTGCGGCATTGAAAAGCCAAAATAATACAGACCTGGATGATCTCAGAGTAGTGCTATAACCAGCTCCCCTCCTGGCTGCCTTTACATTTCAGAACAGAGTCAGGTATCCATCCACTTACAGCTGGGTAGATTGTAGCGTGACGCCACCATGTCTCCAGCCCGCTACCTTTAACCTTTAGCACGCTGCATAAAAATTCAGAAAACTTGCCCAACCACTGCATTCTTTTTCACAACGCCCCATTTTTATAGTGGGTGACTTGTAAATTCTATAGTTTTTTTGTTTTTTGGTCAATTGCTCTAATTTTTAGAATGTATTGAAATGGATGAATGATGAATCTGATGATATAAAATTTGTTTGTGTACATGTTAGATGTGATAGGAAGAGAGGAAAGGAAAGATGAAAAAAACGAAAAAAAATTTAAAAAAAATAAAAAAATTTTTTTTTTTTAATTTTAAAATTAAAAAAAAAAAATTAAAAAAATGACCAACAAACGAAGAGTCCATATCCCTTTCATCTCAATGAAAGTCATTTGACCAATAGAGCAATACAAATCAAATGACGATCTTTTCGTTACACCCATCATCAGTAGCAAAGGAACAAACTCCCTAGCCAGCAATGACATTCAGCCGTAATCCTAATTCTTTCCGATATTCCTAATCCTAACCCCGAAAATTATACATACTAGAAATGCCATTTTACTTTCGTTTCCATCTCAGCCATCAAACATATTCTGAGAACCGATATCAGCGCTTATAAAGACAAAAATCTCATCCCCACCGCATGGCGTCAGAATCCAATAGAATTAGAGCGAATATGGCCGCGTGTTGATGCCGATTCATTTCGATTTAAAAAATTTACAAAAAATAAATGCGGATACACCCATCGCTTTTTTAAGATCGGAAACGGAAGCTAGCTCTCTTGCAAATAACATTAGAACTTAACATCCGGGGCTGAAAATCACGTGTACACAAGTCCTCATGCTAAAAACGGTGATATCCGTAAGGCGCAACATTGCGCCTCCAGCATGGAGAACATAGGTTACGTTCGGCGCAATGTGGCGCCCGCAGCGTGCTAAAGGTTAAAAATGACCCATGCTACCACCCCTACCTGCGAAAATGCATAATACACTAACCCGCAACCCCTACCTGCTAAATGGACTAACCCCGCGCAGGCGAAAAAAAAAAGAAAAAAATTGTAAGGAAAGAGTACGGTGCTCGGTTTGGGTTATAAATTGCCACAATTTTAATTTGCCGGTGAATTATCACACAAGAACCATATATATATATATATATATATATATATATATATATATATATATATATATAGATATATATATATATATATATATATATATATATATACTGAAGCACATTAAAATGCACCACCTGTATAATCCAGGAACAGAGTGTGAAATGTAAATATAAGTGTTTACAAGTTTACATATTTGGAATCTTTATTCATTTTCCTATGAATCCATGCTGGTCATTAATTTGTACATTTGATTGTTATGAAATTCGTTGCATTCTGTGCAGGCAAGGGAGAAAACCAAAAATGCAACCAATAAAAAAATTCATTCACACTATCCTCAGTATCTAATATGTCCACCGTGTGCTTGCAAACAAGCTTGGCAGCAGCTCTGCATGGAACGCACAAGTCTCTGAAGGAAATTCCGGGGAATCAAGTCCCATTCACATGTAAGAGCAGCTTCGAGCTGTTGCAGATTAGCTGGAGAACCTTGCCTGTAGACTCTGCGTCCAAGCTCGTCCCACAGATGTCCTATAGGGGACATGTCTGGTGATAGGGCAGGCCAATCAATCGTCACAATGTTCTGCTGCTGTAGATATTGCTGCGTAATGCCTGCGGTGTGCGCACATGCGTTATCCTGCTGGAGAAGCTGCAAGTCTGGATAATTTGTGAGCGCAGGAGCAACCAATGCATCCAGAACCTCATCTCGATATGTCACAGCATTAACATTTCCACAGAAGACGTGAAGAGGCAAGCGATGGTGAAAACTGAATCCTCCCCAAATGTGAATACTGCCACCTCCAAATCGGTTGTGCTGACGAACACAGCAATCTGCAAAGTGCTCTCCACACCGTCACCAAATCCGCATTCGTCCATCAGCAAAGGATATGTTGAATCTGCTCTCGTCTGTGAATAGGACCGCATTCCACTGCAGTCTAGTCCATCTGACATGTTGCTCTGCCCATTGCAGGCGCTGCTGACGATGTCTGTGAGTCAAGTTTGGCCCAACATAAGGTCATCTTGCAGTAAGGCCTGTATCTCTGAGTCATCGTATGACTGTCATTCGAGAGACTTGCCCACGTCTACCCACTATTGCTCTTGCTGTTTGACTTGCCAGGAGAGAACGATTCCTTAGGTGACTCAGCACAATATGACGATCTTGCGCAGGGATAGTAACTTGTGGTTGGCCACTCCGAAGTCTATCCTGGGCACTGCCAGTGGTTCCGTAACGTTCATTGAGACGTACAATAGTGCTGTGGTGGCAATTCATCCTTCTGGCAATGGCCTGCGAGCTCATTCCGGTCTCCAACATACCAATGGCTCGTTGGTGGTCGTTTTCAGATAGTCGTGGCATTTCAAGCACATGTACTGGGTGTTTTGTCTCAACGGCCTTTTTATACCGAGTATACTGCCACAAAGCGTACACATTTTCATAGCTGTTGGGAATCGTGTTGCACGTTTAACTTTCATTGTTTTCATGTAGTCAGTACACAAACCCGTGGGTTGAATCATGCACTTTCTTCCAGCAGCCATTCGCTCTCTACCTCATGACAAACACGGGGAAAATCCATTCCCACACTTTTGTTTTCCAGCTTCTCGGCATCAGTATATATATTAGTGGTGCGTTTTTAATGTGCTTCAGTGTATATATATATATATATATATATATATATATATATATATATATATATATATATATATATATATATATATATATATATATATATATATATATATATATATATATATATATATAAGTGGCGCGTTATATATTACTTTTCTGTTACTTTTTTTCTGTCCTTTCTTGCTGTGAGATTTCTTGGGAAGCTGAGATTATCTTTCTTGAGCCAAGTGTGTCTTATGGGCTGATGTGAGCCTGTGTCATTGTAGGATTTCTGTAATAATGTCTAGCCGTCTGCCTCTTGGACTTCCTCATGCCCTACAAGCAGATATTCTGTTTTTTTAGGCACATAGTGGCAGCTGATTGGGCTCCATTTTCATTAGATGACCGAACGATCTTATTTTCTATCTCTCTCTCTCTCTCTCTCTCTCTCTCTCTCTCTCTCTATATATATATATATATATATATATATATATATATATATATATATATATATATATATATATATATATATATATATATATATATATAAAACAGCTAATAATAATGTCGCGAGAGGGTTGAGATGTTATTAAAATATAAGATATCCTGGACAAAAAGTTGTATCAGGTGATACCAGGATAGTGCCAGATAAGAGTCTGGTCTTATAAGTAATAACCCTTTCTGAAAAGAGTAAGGGTGTATGGATATCAAAGGTAGGGTCAAGCTGTATAAGTTTCTAGGTATGATGTTTTATTATTTGTATTATCCTGGATCCATATGGGCTCCCTCTCAAGATCCTCCCTTGATTATTATATTATTATTATTATTGTTGACTCTGCTAGGGGATATTAACAAAATTATTTCCAACAAGAACATAAACTCAACTTTAATAAGTAAGTAAGTCTGCAGGTAAATATTTACAATTTATTTAGCCTAAACCGTTTCTCTTTTCGGTCTGGAAAGTTTGAAATGAAATCAAATTTATTTACAACAATAAATCAATAAAATCAATATTGAAAATAATTAACAATCTTAAAAAGTGATTCACTTGGTGAAGGTTATCACCTAGGTTAATTATCTCCTTTTAAAGAACATTTATATGATACTAATGAGTTTTGTCACTATTTCTTGACTGTGAAGCTAGTAATGGGTAAATTTATGTCCACACTTTTCATCCTACACTGTAGGCTGTCTTTATTAGTATCGTGTTTGTTAAGGTCAGGGTATAATCTGGATACGATGACTAGTGGCTTTGTTTTGCCACTTATCTGGTGTTTAGAGATTGTTCACACTCCTGCCATGGACGGACAAGTATTATGAATTCCTCCAGGCAGTGGAAGCTGGGTATCTGGCTCTGTTGACCACAAGAGCACTCGCACCACAGAGTCCAACAGAGGTGGATGACTCTATAAAGTTTTTGTTTTGTAGTTGTCAGGATAGAACCTGAAACAAAAATAAACGTAACCCCTATATGGTCCATCACTATTCCATTATTACACAAGATGGGGACAATAGACAGTGTCAGATAATGTGCTAGCAAATGCACAAGACAATATATACCAGCACTACCCACATCCAGTTCACCGTGACTAACTTTCCTTTTAAAACCTTAGTTAGATCCATCTGTCCATGATCTGCCTCCATACAATGATTTGGTCTAGTATAAAATACTAAGTAATACCTTGATCTCTACATTTAAACAATTTCTGTCCTTCTTTCTTATATTCCAGGCATGTGTCCCATTTCCTCAAGAAATATTCTTTAAAAGCTTTTGCAAACCTACAGACACAATTCTGCTATCATTCTCAATTTAATTTGAATGTACACAGGCGGGTAAGTCCTTCAGAAATTACACAATGGTTGCTGAAACACGTCTACACACTTACCAACACACTGTAGTGAATCAGTAGCAAATCATATAATTATATACATATATATATCTCTTTCTTACCCTCAGGCACACACAGACGAGCTGTTAATGCCAAACTTGATCTGCTCTCAGGTACAACTGGCAAAGGCAGTCTTCATTTACAAGTTACCGCTTCTTTCTGCTCGCTGTGTTTTTCAAATCTTATGGCCTCAATTTAGCAAGGGCAAGGTCTATTTATACTAGCACATCCCGCGTATCGGAAAGCAGGGGGCTAACGGGGTATTGCCAATCCCAAAATGAGGCATATTTTGTCTCTCTGTTCAATTATGAAAAACTATTTTCCCAATTATCTTCCTTATTTCTAGAGCGATTTTATTCATCTAAGGCTTAAATTATACCCTGAATTATTCTTTATCTATCTATCTAAAAATCTTTTAGTCTCCTAAGTGCATTTTATTCTATGCATATTTTAAATACCTAAATTAGGGACTAACCCGATGTGTCAAAGCCTTTCCACTCAATATATCTCTCTTAATAAACTACTTTTCGTGGAAGTCTTTACACCTACCTCTAAAGTAACATTTTTGTTGTTGGATTATAGACCTCTTCCCGGTGGTACTTCTTTCCTACTTATGTAATTAAATGGCATCCTTCACTCGGTTGCACGGATTGAGACTCCATGTTAAGCCTAGTACGTTTCAGTAAACATATGAATAAGGAAGTCTTTCCCATTGGCTAGTGTATCATACAGTTCTTACAATGTATGGCGCACGGTATTCGTCAGAGTTACTCAGGATTATACAGAAGCTGTGTTGTGAAGCAGACTAACTCATGACAAATAATTATATTTTTAGCAACTCTTTGTAGGAACTACAGCCTGATTATATATATATATAATACAGGCTGTAGTTCCTACAGTTATTCAGACGTCACCATTTCTCATTTCGTCTCTCCAGGTAACATTAATGGTTGTTCTCAAACATTTTGTTTTACACAATTTGGCTTTCTTCTTCTGTCCCTTAGATGTGGACCAACGTTTTACACTGATGACAAAGAGTTGCTACAAATATAATAATTATTCGCTGTTTTTTTTTTTAAGTTTTCATACTGATATATTATCATGCTTCAGTAATATATATATATATATATATATATATATATATATATATATATATATATATATATATATATATATATATATATATATATATATATATATATATATAGAGAGAGAGAGAGAGAGAGAGAGAGAGAGAGAGAGAGAGAGAGAGAGAGAGAGAGAGAGAGAGAGAGAGAGAGAGAAAATAAGATCGTTCGGTCATCTAATGAAAATGGATCCCAATCAGTTGCCACTACGTGCCTACAAAAAAACAGAATGTCTGGTTGTAGGGCATGAGGAAGTCCAAGAGGCAGACGGCTAGACAATATTACAGAAGTCCTACAATGACACAGGCTCACATCAGCCCATAAGACACACTTGGCTCAAGAAAGATAACTTCAGCTTCCCAAGAAGTCTCACGGCAAGAAAGGGCAAAAAAAAAGTAACAGAAAAGTAATATTTAACAGTCCACTTGTGGCAAGACAAGACAAGAATTGTGAGTTAAATAAAATGAGAACATAAGACTACTTCTAATCGTTGCGAGGTGTGTGTCATTCAAAGGTAACACATTTCCTACTTGAAACAATCATGAAGTGTGTGTGAACAAAGGATACAAATTCAGACCCCAATCTTACCTGCAACTGGTACTCAATAACAGGTATCTCCTCAGTTCCTGGGCCAAACTGACGTCTCACAGCTGAGTATCTGATGGCAATGGTCATACACATCTTCAAGTTGGCCACACCCATCCCTGTTATTCCCACTCGACCACCCGACAAAGCACCCAGGGAAGCCCCAAACCTCTTGTTTGGATCCTAAATGAAAATGAAAGACTTCTGAAATCAGAACTTTAATAACACAGCAGACTAAAACAAATAGTGCTACAGTCAAGAAAACTAGAATCTTCTAGTGGGGGGTTCCAGTTCAACATCAGTACCCTTCAGGTCCCCAAGGAGCATAGGCCTTCAACTAATTCATGCCAAGTTCTCCTGCCCCGTGCCATCTTGTCCCATGACATCTTGTCCCATGACATCCTGTCCCATGACATCCTGTCCCATGACATCCTGTCCCGTGACATCTTGTCCCATGCCATCTTGTCCCGTGACATCCTGTCCCATGTCATCCTGTCCCATGACATCCTGTCCCATGACATCTTGTCCCATGACATCTTGTCCCGTGCCATCCGCTCAAGGTCTTTCCATGTCATCTTAATCTCTGTCATTTCAGTCTCCAGTTCTCTTCTCCGTGTTCTTTTCAGTCTTCATCTGCATCTCTTAACTTAAGTACTCCAGAACAAGGACTGCCCTGTAATGTCAGGGCTTAAGTTGTATATTTTTTGCTTGTTTTAATTAGAATTTATTCAGAATAAATGTTTATAGCAACTGCAGCTCCAGTCAATAACTGCTACAGCTCAAGACAGTGACTGCTACATTTCCACATACGTGTCGTGAAATATTCTAATCCACATATATAAATTAAAACGTAAATATAAAGCCTAACAAATAAATTTAATAAAAGGAAAGAAGAATGGTAAAGAACAGTGCTGTCACAATGACTGTACTCGAAATCCTCCTTGTTTTCTCATTCGTCTACAAATTGTAACGTTTCACGTTGATAGTAAAAGCCTACTGCTTCAATACCCGCTTTCTACGATAAAACATGTGCTGCATTTCTAAGAAAAACCTTGAGATACGCAGGTTGACCTAGATTTAAAATTCCATTCATGTCTTTTTATACACTACGTTACCTAAAACGAAAGACAGATGGACTAAAGATAGAAAGAAGGGAGGGCTGAAAGCAGGGACGCAGGCAATACTACCACAGTCGCGCGATACACAATTACTACCATCACGCGTGTAAGGCCACAAGCACTAGCTTTTTTTCAAATCGACAGTGATAAACAACACTACCCATCCCAGAGTTAGGTTTTAAAATCCTGAAAAACGCTTATTAGGAAATATGACATTATACTGGTTTACGTTTGAAAACATTACAGTACCCAGACACCACCTCGTATTCGAAGTAAACAGGAGGTAGAAGAAAGTGCATATTTTGAACGCAGCCACTTAGCTCCTTTAAATTTGTATATTTGGGTTCCTTAGGACTTGCTGACAAAGAATATGTTAAACGTTACGCAAATAGCCTAGGAATTACCAAATTATAGCCAAAAGAAATAGTGAGGGATGTCAGACAACACCCAAATCAGAATCGCTCAGTGGCAGATTTTCACCCCACCATTGTACGGGAAATGGGTCTCCATGTTAAATCAGATTTGATTGGAGCGCAATAAATGTAAGGCTAAACACGATTAGTCAGGCTATAAATACTATCTTTCGTTGTCAGGGGAAACGGGAGTAGGAGTACTTTTTTTCAAACGATTGGGTAGACATGGCACGATTGGTTAGACCTGCCAATATAGTCAATTAGAGGCGTCAGGTCACCACCACATTTGCAAATAAACTTACTACAGAACCAGTGCGTTGAGCACCAGTGCATATTTTTCTAAATAAAAGCCTGGGACATCGGCAGATCGAAATTGTGTTATATTCAGTGCCAGTCAACGTAATTCTGTATTATTTCCATGAATTGTGGTAAGCTTGAAATATTTGATATCTTTTAATGAAAATTGAATGTAAATTGATAATTTATGTCTGTATATATGTGTGGTTCAGTAGCGAACATGAGGTAAAGCCTCTATAGTGCTCCAGCCTGAACAGAAGGTGTCGGAGGAAAGTAAAACTACATGGAATTGCCAAACAGTACACTGACACCTAGCTTATTGACTAGAAAGAAATAATGCTGGAATTGCAGAGGCGTAGTAATCATTAGGGAGGAATATACTGGTGTAAATTATTTCAGATGAAGCTGACAGTTGGCCTACCGCTCTGAACTCAGTGTTTGTTATGTATTGTGCTCAGTGTAGAAATAGAGTATAAATTAGTTCTGAAGTAGGAGGTACAACCTTCTTGTTTCAGGGACCGTGGTCCAAAAGTTATTGAGCAGCACCTGGTCAGAGCTTTGCTGAATCCAGAGGCGGATAGCATACTCCTTGGTCCATATAGCAAACAGTGAGGTGTCTCCAGAACACAGGGGAGCAATCGAGCAGAGGAGTCTTTTCCTGCCGCCATCACGAAAGATAAGCCTATGTGGCCAGCGGAGCTCAACATTATGTAACCCCATCTTAAACTGACATTGTATAAAAATAAGAGGGGAAATTAATTGTTTTAATGCCAGGAACTGAGAACATCTCCAATACTAGTTCCAACAGAAACAAACACTTGAAGTCATGATGACAAATACCAACATAGCTTGAAAAACAAAACCAGTATTACCTCATAGTACCACTACACAACTGACACACATAAGATAATATTAATAAAATATGTCACTACAAGATTCATATTGATAAATTCTGTACATATAACTTGTAATTAAAATTGATTGTGATTCCTGGTTCACTTTGTATTTGAATCAGGACACATATATATTAATGAAAAGTACTTAATACATATTGATATTTGAAAATTTACCAGTGACTCATTTAAGATAGTCTCATAGAGTGTTATTTGTATGTGAGTGTCAAACTGTTGTCAAGTGTGGTGGAATAAATTAAATTGTTTATCTGTCTGTTATTGTTGTGACTTACACTTCATCATTTACAAAACCCTAGACATTCAACGTAGTCATCACAATATTCCAGAATAATTCTGACTGAGGTATAAATATGTGGTAGCAAGTAAGGTCATCTGTAATACACTACACTTATTAGATACAGATACCTTCACAGCTGATCTCAGTCAGTACACTAAGTCCCCTATAAATATTTATAATATCCCACTTTACCACAATACAAGCTCCTACAGCTCCAACGAATGGTCACTAAATCTCCAGACAGTGACTGCTACATTTCCACACACAAGCTCCTACAGCTCCAACGAATGGTCACTAAATCTCCAGACAGTGACTGCTACATCTCCACCCAGTAGCTCCTACAGCTCTAGCCAATGGACACTACAGCTCCAGACAATTACTACTACATTTCCACCCAGTAGCTCCTACAGCTCTAGCCAATGGACACTACAGCTCCAGCCAATAGCCACTGCAGGTCTAACAAATGACTGATTGCTACAGTTCAAGAGTAGTGAATGCTACATTTCTAGCCAGTGACCACTACAGCTTGAGGCAGTGACTTCTAAAACTTCAGCCAGCAACTGCCTCATCTCCAGCCAGTGACTGTTATAGCTTTGGTCAGTGGCTGCATCAGCTCCTGCCTGTGACTGCTATAACATTAGTTAGTGTCTGCCTCAGCTGAAGACAGTGACGGTTATAAATTTAGTCAGTGACTGCCTCAGTCAATCACTAATGACCGCCACAGCTCAAGCTCATGACTGCTACAGCTAGTGACTAAGCTAGTAAGCAAATAGAGAGAAATTAACAGGAAGCAGGCCTAGACCAACCAGACTGATATTCTAATGATATACCTTGTATGGTGATACGTACTGTCCTGCCGGCGTCACATCCCCAAACTTGTCCAGCAAATTTTCCCTGGGGATTCTCAGCTGGTTGAAGGCCACAAACCTGAAAGTAAAACACAACTCTTCAGTGTCACAGTTTATACCATGTCTATTCTATTTTTTTTCTCCCTTTGATCCTTAGCTGTTAACTGTCAAAGAAAATAGGGACCATCATACCCAGTGGCATCTTGCAGTGCAGCAACAAACTCTCCCCACTTCACCCGGTCTGTGGCCACCCTTCATGTGGTGCCCCAACTCTGGTTCATACTTTCTATCTCAGCCTCCACAGTTCTTCGCCAAGTTGTTTTTTCGTCAGCCTCTCTTTCACCTTCCTTCTGGAGTCCACAGCAAGGCAATTCTGGCAAAGGTATCAGGGTACCTTCTGAAGACATGGCCAACCGAATTCCAGCATCCACCTGTTGTGATGGTGTGCATATCTTCTTGACTGTTCCAGATAAGCAGTTCTTGGCACCATGTCTATGAAAACCTCTCAGACCTTGTATAACTCCTTGTCACTTTCTTGTATGGCTCCCAGCAAAACATAGTCATTTTTATTTCTTTTTTCTCATTCTTCCAGGCTGTTGATTTTCTGATAGTTTTACTTTCTTGTACGCCTTAGCGTGGTTAGCGTGGTCTCTGTCAGCCATTCATTTTGTTGATTATTCTTTTTTTCAGCAATGTCTTAGGATGTGTTGATGAATGTTTTCTGAATTTGTTCCAATAACTGCAAGTAGTTCCTGATAATTTCTGAACACTTCTCAAATTCATTATGAACTTATCCTTTGTGTGTGCGCTTTACTGTACTATGCGACTAATTTTCCTAGTATGCTCCTGAAAGCATTCAATTTTTTTTTTTAGTCCCTAGTAGGCCATAGTGATCCAATACTCCACCTTGTACCCTCACATCCTTAGGCATCACCTTCATTTCCTACAAAGTTGAAGTGGACAGTTTGGTTCTCTGTATCACCATCTTGTAAACTCCATTTCACCATGCGTAAATTCTGGCGTGGAAAGATGAATCCTCAGATGACCAGTTCAATAAATTAAATGATAGTAATGAGGAAATAAAGAACCATATTGCAAAGTTGAAGCTGTTTGTTCCAACCCACTGTATTACATTTCTTATGACTATTTGCCAATCTTGACATTGAAACTTTGTCTAATTCTTCTTGGAATATGCCACATATTCTTGTTTGGCAGCACTGTCTCATAACAGCACAAGCTACAACAGCATTCCGGCTGATGAAAATCATTATGTGCAACAAACCATTGACAATGGTAGTAAGGAAGAGAGTTTTTCATGATGACAAAGGGACAATCCTGTAATAAGGATGTGAAGCATGGATAATCATAAATAACAAGCTCCCTGGAGGTAATAGTGATTTGGTTTGACAAAATTTCCAGAATACCACGTATATCTAGAAAGACTAATGAGTATGCTATGATAGTTCAGGGCACAAAGGAAGTTGATTACACACATCAGAAAGATGTTGGCTTTTATTTTTCGGGCATATTATGAGAAGAACTTGGAATTCACAGTGACAAAGAACAAATTAAGTGAAAAAAAAAAGTTAGAGGATGACAAACAGAAACGATACTGGATAGTTTAACATCATGAAATTAAAAAAAAAAAAATGTCAAGACAACTTAACTGCACGAGAGACAGGAAACTCAAGTGACTTGATCACTCTGCTAGATGGGATTTAAGCACCATCTATAAACAATCACATCTACTGTCAAATCTACAAACAACAGTTACACCCAGTGTCATGTGAGCTTACCCACTGTCCAATCTACAAACAACAGTTACACCAATTTTCAGCAGAGCTTACCCACTTTCCAATCTACAACAACAGCCACACTCACTGTCCATTCTACAAACAGCAACACCCACTGTCCATTCTACAAACAACAGCCACACCCACTGCCAGGTGAGCTCATCCACTTTCCAATCTACAAACAACAGCCACATCCAGCTCACCCATTGTCCAATCCATTGAGACCAATCTTCTCACCCATGTCCCCAGCCAAGACTCCAGGCAGGGCTAGGAGAGTTTTGGGATCTCGTATTGGAACCACAAAAGTGTGAAGTCCATGACAAGTCCCATCTTCAGTGTACAACTGGGCGTACAGAACTCCATGAGTTGCCTGCTTGCCCAGATTACCTACCCAGATCTTTGTGGCCTCAAAGTCTGGGGTATTGATGACAAATTCCTGCAACAGATCCACAAGAAGACAAATACAGCTTCAGATATCTCCAATGATTCCACAACTTTATGTCAGAGAAAAACTAGTAAATATGGATTTAATGAAATAAAGAATGAATGTTCCATTACTGCTCTGCAAGAAGCATAGGGTCACCACTGAAGTTGGTTCACATGCAGGGAATATGTGCTAATCACTTCATATGATCTTGTAATGATAGTTTCTGTTGCAGTTCATTTCACATGAGACTGCCAGCACCACGCACAACTGCACCTTAGACACACCTATCATGACATTCCAGGTTTCAGCAGTGGGCCTATTCTGCTTTGCCTTCTCTGAGGCCACCAGGAATCACACAAGGTGGTTAGCATAATAATAATGTGGTCAGCAAAGTATCATCAATACTATGATAAGTATAAAGATGTGAGATCATAATATATATCTTGGCAGTTACTACTTCTTCTTTCACCTTTCAACTCCTAAAGCAGCATAGGCCTTCAACAAACTTAAGCCAAGTCTGCCTGTCCTGTGCCATCAGGACACATCAGGACATTTTTATCCCCGTATATTTCCTAATGCAGAGAAAATTCCTCAAGCCTTTTGTATTCTTGTTTTGATATCGTCTGTACCTCCAATGTGTCTATATTGCTGCCAAGGTCAGCAATGTATCATCAATATGTTTTTTGAACTATAAGTTTAAAGATGTGACACCATAACATATATAATGGCAGTTACTGCTTATTTTACTTTAACTGGCTTTTTACTTTTTTAGTTACTACTTACTTTACGTTAACTTTTACCGACTTTTAAATGTTCAGTTACTATTTACTTTACGTTAATTTTTACCGACTTTTAAATGTTCAGTTACTACTTACTTTATGTTAACTTTTACCAACATTTAAATGTTCAGTTACTACTTTCTTTATGTTAACTTTTACCAACTTTTAAATGTTCAGTTACTACTTACTTTACGTTAACTTTTACTGACTTTTTACTGTTTAGTTACTACTCACTTTACTTATATGTGACATCATAACATATATCTTGGCAGTTACAACTTCTTTCACCTTTCAACTCCTAAAGCAGCATAGGCCTTCAACAAACTTATGCCAAGTCTGCCTGTCCTGTAAATATAAGGTATAAACAAAGCTTCTTCAAATCTTCTTCATCAAAATTCTGCATCATAAATTCAACTGATTTACCGCCAAGTGTCACACGTGGTTCATATCCAGAACACATAAGAGAAACAGCATGTTGTGCAAGATGAAATGCTTGATAAGAGCCATTTAATGTTATCAGGGAAGACAGAATGAGGAATGATGACATCGGGACAATTGTAGGAACTACATCCCGCATCATATATGAAGTGGCAGATAATAACGTTATTTTGTCATCTCGTGAGAATGGGGCTAGCACCTGAGCAACAGATCTGGTTTCAAGGCACAGGGAAGATCAAGAGGCAGATGGATAGACAACATTACAGAAATCCTACAACAGCACAGCCTCACATCAGCCAACGCAGCACACTTAGCTCAAGAATGAAAGCTTCAGCTCCCCTTGTTGCTTTATAGCATCATCATCATCAGGTGTCATCTTTACATCGAAGGATCCTGGATCACCCTATCGCCAGCGCAGTGTGGTAACCATTACACCAGCACGGTGTAATGTTCAGTTACTACTTACTTTATGTTAACTTTTACAGACTTTTAAATGTTCAATTACTAGTTACTTTAAGTTAACTTTTACAGACTTTTAAATGTTCAGTTACTACTTACTTTGGTCTGATACAACAAGTAAAAAATATATGGAACGAGACATGTGAAGAAGTACTGAGAAAAAGTATATACTTGGCATAGTCCGGGAGAGAGAGGAAATACCAGCAGAATGGAAAGAAGGCTATATGGTCAAGTTGCCTAAGAAGGGAAATTTACAAGAGTGCACAAATTATAGAGGAATAATGTTACTATCAGTGCCAGGAAAAGTATTAAACAGAATCATCCTTGAGAGATTAAAAGAGTCCATAGACAAGCAACTGAGAGATGAACAAGCAGGTTTTCGACAAAATAGATCTTGTACAGACCAGATAGCCACATTGAGAATAATACAGTTGACATTCAAAAATCCGGCCATCGATAATCAGGTTCCTTCAGTTTTCCAGAATGGATTTCGGAGCGCATTTTTTAAATTTACCTCGTTGGCGCGCCACTGTTTTCTGGAGCCGTTTATGTTTTGATGCAGCTGTTTGGGTCTTGCTTGCACGTGTTAACAGGCATTCCTGCTCATTCCTTCTCATTTTATCATTTATTTGCTGCTGTATAGCCCCATTATGGATTCAGCAAATAAAAGAAGTGGTGTAAAACGTAAACATTTTATTTTCTTTCTTTAAAGGACTGTACAGGTAGTCATTTTCTGTTAAATATATACAGCATATATAACCAAAAAAAAAAAATCCGGCATTTTCAACAATCCGGCACTCCTCAGGTCTGGAGGTTGCCGGATTTTTGAATGTCAACTGTAGTTGAACAAAGTCTGGAATGGAATTCACCACTATACATCGGATTCGTGGACTATGAAAAGGCATTTGATAGTGTAGACAGAGAATCGCTTTGGAAATTGATAAGGCATTATGGAGTTCCCATGAAGATCATTAACTTAATAAAGAAGACCTATGAAGACATGACATGCAGAGTTCTTCATGAAGGACAACTTACAGAACCGTTTAGGATTAGAACGGGAGTGAGACAGGGATGCCTTTTGTCTCCATTTCTTTTCTTACTAGCAATAGATTGGGTCATGAAAACATCAACATCACACAACAGAAATGGAATTCAGTGGAATCTGACTAAACAGCCTGATGATCTGGATTTTGCTGATGACTTGGCTCTTCTGTCCCATAACCATAATCAGATGCAAGAGAAAATGAAAATTCTTGATGAGAGGTCACAACAAGTGGGCCTGAAAATACACAGGGAAAAGACAAAGATTATGAGAATAAATGCAAGAAATGATAACAAGGTTGAACTTGAAGAAACACAACTAAAAGATGTAGAATCGTACACATATCTTGGCAGCAATATAGACAAAGTTGGAGGTACAGACAGTGATTTCAAAATAAGAATAAAAAAAGCAAGAGGAGCTTTCATTGCATTGGGAAACATATGGAGAACAAGAGAAATCAAGTCCAACACGAAAATAAGAATCTTCAACTCAAATGTCAAGTCAGTCCTATTGTATGGCTCTGAGACATGGAGAACAAAAACAACAACCAAAAAGCTACAGGTGCTTGCGTAGAATAGAAGGACTGAAATGGTATGACAAAGTTACAAATGTGGAATTGATGACAAGAACCAGACAAGTGTCAGTGGAACAAGAGCTGAGAAGAAGACGCTGGCGATGGATAGGACACACATTGAGGAAACCTGTTGATAGCATTACAAGGCAGTCCTTGTTCTGTAATCCACAGGGAAAGAGAGGCAGAGGTAGACCGAAAAACACACGGAGAAGAGAACTGGAAACAGAGGTGAAAATGATGAGGAAAACATGGAAAGAACTTGAGCGGATGGCAAAGGACAGGAAGACTTGGCATGAGTTTGCTGAAGGCCTATGCTCCTCGGGGAGCTAAAGGGTATTGATTGATTGACTACTTACTTTACTTTAATTTTTACTGACATTTTACTTTACTTTGACTGACTTTTTACATGTTTAGTTACTACTTACTTTACGTTAACTTTTAGTGACGTTTTACTTTTTAGTCTACTCCATCTGAAGCAAACTCAAAATCACCAAATGCTATATAAACTCTTCATTACTCTGTGCTGCAGAAACATGGACAATGAATAATTAATTAGAAGAAAGAATTGAGGCCTTTGAGATGTGGATATAAAGAAGAATGGGGCATGCACATGGAAAGAGAAGAAAACAAATATAGAGGTGCTAGAAAACCTAGGAATGAAAAGAGAACCAATAAAGGAGATCAAAATTAGACAGCCAAACTATTTTGGCCATGTAAAAAGACATAACAGGACTGAAGACCATAATATAAGGCAGAGTTGAAGGCATACGTGCAAAAGGAAGACAGCACTATAAGTGGGAAGATAGCACCAAGAAATGGACAGGAAAGAGTCTATCAGAGTGCACCATAAAGACAAGAGACAGAAGACGTTGGAGATCCATTGCAGCCGACCTTCGATGTAAAGATGATGATGATGCTATAAAGCAACAAGGGGAGCTGAAGCTTTCATTTTTGAGCTAAGTGTGTTGCGTTGGCTAATGTGAGGCTGTGATGTTGTAGGATTTCTGTAATGTTGTCTATCCATCTGCCTCTTGATCTTCCCTGTGCCTTGAAACCAGATCTGTTGCTCAGGTGCTAGCCCCATTCTCACGAGATGACAAAATAACGTTATTATCTGCTACTTCATATATGATGCGGGATGTAGTTCCTACAATTGTCCCGATGTCATCATTCCTCATTCTGTCTTCCCTGATAACATTAATGGCTCTTATCAAGCATTTCATCTTGCACAACATGCTGTTTCTCTTATGTGTTCTGGATATGAACCACGTGTGACACTTGGCGGTAAATCAGTTGAATTTATGATGCAGAATTTTGATGAAGAAGATTTGAAGAAGCTTTGTTTATACCTTTTTTGGAAAAAAGAAACCCCAAGTCTAAGGTAATCCAATGTGCCGAGAGACTGAATGGCTGCTCTGGGTGAGCAGTTGTGGACATTGGCTGTCTTGGGGGGGGGGGGGGGGGGGGGGAAGAAGCAGGGCAGCACCAGGCAGACTGATTCACTAAGGGACATCCCTTGCTTCTTCCCTGGTATGGTGGCTCAACTAGTGTGACACTTGTCAGTAATACAGTTGAATTTATGATGCAGAATTTTGATGAAGAAGCTTCATTTATACCTTTTTGGAACTAACTGGTGGGGTTTTGTAATGCCATTTGTTAAGTTCAAGCCAGCATTGACAAGTTTAAAGCTGGAATAGCTATGAAGCATACTCTAGGATCTGAGTCATGAAGAAATCCCAACTCTAATGTGTTCTAATGTGCCAAGAGACTGAATGGCTGATTGGGTGAGCAGTTGTGAACACTGGCTGTCTTGGGGGATGGGGGGGGATGGGGGGGGGGGTGAGCGAGACGGCATCAGGCAGAAGGACTCCCTAAGGGACATCCATTGCCTCTTCCCTGGTATGGTGGCTCTACTAGGTTAATCGGATGTTTCCACCAATCAATAAAATGTAATAATGAAAAAATTTCAAACCAGAATCATTGCTGGGGCTACAGGGAACGTGCTCTGTCGCCGATAACTTCAGCTAATGGCAAGGCAAGAGTATAATAGGATGCAGAAGAAGAGGTAGAGAAGAGAAGAGGAGGGAGAGAAAGAGAAGAGCTGACAGGCTATCGCTTACATTTATTTACGTATAGGTTATTGGAACTGTCGGAGCGCTAATAAACGTGTGGCTATAATACAAAAAAGTGGTGTACGATTTCGATATTCTAAGGCTCCAAGAAATAAACTTAAAAGAGCAGGTCAGCATTAAATGTCCGGGCTACACATGCTTCACAAATCCAAGTGGGCCAGGTAGACAAGGGCAAGCAATATATGTGAAGAATGAGCTCCCTCATAAGTGGTTGGATACCAGTGCCCATGACAATGAAGACGTGGAATTGCAGGGAATTGACTTGAATATACATGGTCAGAAATGGCAAATCTTCAATTTACGTAGATCACCTTCTAGAAGATAGTAACTGGGCTTTCCTAGCGGAATTGTCAGAGGAACATATCAAAAGGTGTTTATGTGCTGGTGATTTTAATGCTAGATGTATGGAGTCGGGAAACGCAACTGACAAAAGACAGACTTTGAGCCGGGCCCTCCTCAATATGAGCCTTGTTATTTTAAATGATGGCCGTCCGACAAGGCTGGTGACTAAACCAAGAGGTCACAAATGAAGTCATAGATCTGGCTTTTATCTCTAATGTTACTACCACCTTGGCATGGTGGGATGTTTTAGGGGCACGTTGCAAAAGAGAGGACCACAAGACATACAAAACCGATACAGGTTTTCAAATATCATACAGGCATTCAAGATCATAACAACAAAATACATACACTGCGTCAAAATGCCAGAAACCTGACAGCTAGAACACTTTTCATCCAACCACCTTGGCGGAATGAGACAGTGGAGAGAGCATGGGTTGAAAAGCAAAGGGCAACCAAGGAATGGCGGAAAGCACAAAAAAAATTCCAACTATACAGCTGAGGTTCAAGCTCTAGAGCAAGCTGCAAATATGATTTATAACACCAACTCTGACTGCCACCAGGTAGTCATCCTCACAGATGCACTGTCTGTCCTTCAAGCTCTCAAGGGTGGTAAACTCCCGCATCTGAGAAATGAACTAAACAAGGTAGCTGCCAAAAAGAGAACCATACTTCAGTGCGTACCATCTCATTGTGGTGTACCCGGAAATGAAAAGGCAGATAAACTTGCAAAAAAGGGAGGAGAATGCGAACAAGAAGATAATGAAATCACATACACTGAGAAAAAGAGAGCTATCCAGACTATCAGAAGAGAACTGAATCAACCCAACGACAACTACCACATTCTTGACCGACAGGGACAGATATCCATTTTTCGCCTCAGGACAGGGCATAACAAACTGAATAAACACATGCACAAGTTACGATTATCTGCTTCACCACTGTGCACATGTGGATTAAACGAACAAACTGCTGAGCATGTTCTACAGGATTGTCCTCTGTATGACCAGTTAAGAAAGATATACTGGCCCAATGACTCAACACTAAACTCAAAGCTATATGGAGCTAAAGAGGAACTTCAAACAACAGTCGAATTCATCATGAGAACTCGTCTGACGGTGTAAACATCAAAGATGTGATCGCAAGAAGAAGAACAAAAGAGATATATGAGGAATGATGTACTGGTTAAAGAGAAGGAGGAAGTTAAAAAGCAAGCCTTAAATAGATTTAAAAGCTTGATAAAGGAGGCCAAAGATAAACTGTGGGAGGCCTTCATGACACAGGTGGGCACGAAAAAAAATACTCTACAGAAATTCTGGTATTTACACAGAAGAATGAATAGGAAAAATACAAGCCAACCCATCCCCAACATTAAAAGCTCGACAGGAATAAGGCAAAAGCAGAAGAAGAGAAGGGACAAGCATTATTTGATTGACATTTGGCCCAAACAGATAAAGGCGACAAAGTTGCCCATCTCAAAATTAAGGATCATGTTTTGGAGAATGACATAGGATGTGAGATATATTTCAACCTCATTTCCGAAGAACACATGGACTTTAGAAAGCAGTAGAAACACAGCCCCAGGCCCTGATGGTGTACAATATCAACACATAACACAAATGGACAACACAGGAATTATGAAATTGGTGAAGGATTTCAACATCTACATACAGAAAGCTGAAGTGCCGGAAGACTGGCTACTTAGTTACCATGGCCACTTCCTTAACCTGGTAAAGATCCCACACTGCTCAGAAGCGATGGAATTATCACACTGCAGAATGTCTATGGTAAAGTACTTAAAAAGATAGTTGTGTGACAAGTAATAAGCCACCTTGAACATGCACACATCCTTTCTGATACCCTGGGTAGCTATAGGTCCATGAAAGCAACATGGGGTTATGCTGGAACATTTGTGTATGATGTGTATGAGGGATTCCAGGGTAAACGAGAAATGGTTGCTGTAGCTACTGACCTAGAGAATGCTTATAACAGTGTGAACTTTGAAAAGTTAATGAACTGTGTAATCGCTTGCGGCGTTAACCCTTGGCTAACAAGGTGGATAGCAACTGCCTTACCTGAGACATCACTTGCATTTTGCTTTGAAACATGGACATCAGACCCAAGGTGCATTTGCTCTGGACTTCTCCAGGGTTCTTCACTATAACCATTGCTGTTTAACATTTACACAGCAAAAGTAGCCATTATTCAGTGGGCTGGGACGAACACTGACTTTCACAGATAACATACTCATTTACAGGACTGGGTCTGACCAATAGGAAATGGTCAATAACATACGTGGGACACTACATGAGGTGTTTAAACGGTGAGAGGAAACTCCACAGTCAATCTCAACAAAGCCTGTGTGCTGTGGTGCTCCTTGAACAACTCCATATTGAAAGCAGATCTTCCAGACATTACTTTCAGTGAGCAGAAAATTGAAAGGCAAGACAAGCTGAAATACCTCAGAATAACATTCAATCATGGGTTATCATAGAAATACCATGTTGATCTCATCATACAGAAGTGCAATAGAGGTCTGGCAGCCCTAAAAACAATGGCTGCAGTGCCTCTGGAACAGAGACTACTGTTTCTCCTATATCATCAGCTAGTCATGTCGGTCATTGAGTATGGCCTGGGAATACTCACGCTGTCAATATTACAATGTGAATGAGTGGATTGCTGTCAATTAGATCCAGATATGTGATGTCCCAGGTAAAAGCTTATATGCGAGTAACCACAGACAAAAGGCATCCCCTGCATGGGAATGTAGCTGACATCAATGAAGCAAGAATAAAGAGGGGGATATCATGGATGGCACAGGCAAAGACAACTATAAGACAGGTGAGCACAGCTGAAAATATATTCAAGGGGGAAGAGTGGAGTAAGTCAGGTAAGAACTGGAACGAAGTACCAGCAAGTCATCATCAGCCTTGGCAGACAGTGCAGAACTTGGGCCAATGGGAGGGCAGAGCTGGAAACTGATCAGCTGATAAATGATTATGCTGTGGATGATGATGCCATTGATGGGTCTGTAATCCATGGTCAGAAATCAGGATGGGGCTTCTCTGCCAGAGTAAAAGGCAGAATCATCCCTGAACATTGTGGGGCTTATACAATAAAATGATGGCTTCCACAGTTCTCCACCAAGTTGTTTTCATTCTGTCTCTCATTCGCTTTCCTTCAGGGGTCCATAGCATATCTGTTCTTGTAATGGCATCTGGGTCTCTTCTGAGGATGTGGCCAACCAAACTCCAGTATCTGCCAGCTATGATGGTGTGCATGTCCTCTTGGTTGCTCCAAGTAAGCAGTTATTGGTTGGTGATGGTATTCAGCCAAAAGATTCAGAGAATTTTCCTTAGGCAGATTGTGTGGAAAGAGGACAATTTCGACATTTAAACTAAATTTATGTTACTGCAAAAAATTTATATTTCTCTTAGCTTTAAAATTGTTGTTCATGAAATATAAAATTTTAATTATGTGAATAAATAATTTTGAAATGCTCTGTATGTGGCCAGGCTTTGTTAGTGGTAAAGAAAATAATATGTTAAACAACGAACAAACAAATTAAGATAGGACAAAAATATAATAACAGAACAAAGAAAACATTATGACAGAGCAAACAAATAATGATAAAAGAAAGAAAATAGTAACATAAAAGGAATAATAATTACAGAACAAAGACAACATGAATGTGATACCTGTGACTTTGAATCGTATGTTGCTGTTGTCCTCATGTTTTTTGTGTTACTTCCATGACTAAGCTCAGTAAGAATAAAGCATCCAAAGTTCTGCAGCCACAGAGATAAAGATAATCGTTACATTTATACGTACGGGTAAAAGATATCTTTTGTTATCATAAGTACAGTAACAGGAATCAATTATCATAAGTATAGTTACAGAGATAAAGATTTATTGTTATTATGAGCAAAGTTATGTAGATAAAGACAGACAGTTACTGTAAACACACTTATAGAGATACAGACAAACTATTATAAACATATTTCAGAGATAGGTAAAATGTATCTTAAGTACAGTTACAGAGATAAAGACAAACTTCTATCTTATACTTATACAGTTACTGAGATAAACTTATATTAAATACATTTACAGAGATCAACTATTATCATACGTACAGTTACAGAAATCAATTGTTATCACATGTACATTTATATATATGAATTATTATCATAAGTATAATTACATAGATCAACTGTTAACATAAGTACAATTACAGATATCAACTGTTAACATAAGTACAGTTACTGAGATCAACTGTTATCATAATTACAGTAACAGTGATCAACTATAATTGCCACAGCATTTCTAAAGTTTCAGAATCTAAACAAATTAGAATCATCGATTTGTGTGAATCTGATCTACTATGGAGCAAGTTCCTTTAAATTTTAAATTTATTAATTTTTTTTTCAAACAGACAGCTCAACATCTGCCTACAGGAATGCTCCATATATGTGTAGGAACTGAGAATGTCCACTAGTCACCGCCATTGTATTAAAGGCGTTTGATTGTCCTAGGAAGAGAACTTTCATAAACAAGAAAAATATTTTTACCTGAAAAGATTTATTTTTCTCCACAAAGTCTGTATGCCTCCGAGAGCCCATGTTCTGGATTGTGCCTCCAAACATCTGAAACAAAGACATTGGTGCGGGGAATGAAGATCGGCTACCATGATAAATGTGAGAAACTAAGAGCCAGGGTTTCAGACCTCCAGGATGACCCAGAGTTCATTGGGCGGACAACACTAGACAATTCCTGAAGGACAGAGGACTAGATTGGAACCAGGCCAAGAGAAAGACAGCCAATAGGATAGTATGGTGCTCTCCCGGCAAACCCATACACCCCAGGGTAGAAGAGGAACAACTAAGTAAGTAAAGGGGGAATGAATATAGGCAGTGTACATCTTACTGGGACAATGGACCAAACAAGTGTCCTATGTTATGACGTAGAAAAAGCATATGAAGCCACATAGATATGGTTTTACAGAAGACTCCTGGCAAAGGGGTGATTGACCCCAACCAGGCGCGTCCACAGGTGGTGGATAGTGGAATGACCTCCAGATATGGTGTGTCAGCTGCGAATTAAGCTAGAGTATTACTGGATGAATTAGCATGTGGCACTGCTTCCCCCACTGAAATCCCCCATATGTCCTATGACGGGTGCATCAAGCGAGTAAGAGCCACTATAAGCTCTAGCCACGAGGAAGGTAAACCTCGGTAAGCAAACCAACCTGCTGCCTTGCAGCAGCCACCGGGAGATGGAAAGGCTATGGGAGGCAACCATGAACAACAAACACAACCTGGCCTGGCGAAGACGGTGTGTGTCAGCTAAGGCGCATACACTGGGAAAAATTAGGTCTCACGCGCATTTACAGTATGGAGTCATGCAACAATCTCGACTTTCGTCATGTGTTGCTCTTACCAGCTACAACTGGGGAGGAGCAGAGCCAGGCCCCTAGCCTTGAAAGGGCCCACCCAAGCAACCAGTGCCTTTGCCAACCCAATGGTTGGGGAAAGGCAAAGTAGAGCAACTGACCAACCAACCCACTATCTTACAGTGACTCAATGGAATGCAGAAGGAGTGTGGAACAAGAAACCTGGAGTTACAAGAATTCCTCATAAAAACAACATTGACATAATCTGTATTCAAGAAACCTATCTAAAAGGTACCCAACAATTCTTCATTCGTGGATACGAACCCTTCCGCCAAGACAAGGCAAAAAGAACTAAGGGAGGAATCCTCACACTGGTTAAAACATCAATCCCAGCAGTAGAGATAAATAGGTCTGGTGAGGATAAACTTGAATACATAATAGTCCAACTACTGCTGTCCAGTGGAGTCATGATGATCACAAACTGCTACAGCCCTCCAGCCACAACTCTGGAGTTATACTTACTTAGTCATTCCCCTTCTACTGTGAGGTGTAGAGGTTTGGAAGAGAGAGCGCCAGACTATCCTATTGGCTGTCTTCCTTCTGGCCTGGTTCCATTCTAGTCCTTGGTCCTTCAAAGATTGTCTAATGTTGTCCTCCCAGCAGACTCTGGGTCATCCTGGGGGTCTGGATCCCTGGCTCTCTGTTTCCCATGCTTGTTGTGGTAGCCGATCTTCTCTCATTCTACAGACATGGCCAAACCATCTTAGTTGGGACTGTTCTACTTGGGTCTGCAGGGGGTGGCATTTTAGGTCTTGACGTATTGTCTGGTTGTGGACCATGTCTCTTCTTGTTACTTCAACCACCTTCCTCAGATACCTCATTCTGAGGTTTGGATCTGGCTTTTGTGGGTTGTAGTCATTGCCCATGACTCGCATCAATATGTCAAGACTGGGACATAGGTGGAGTGGTATACAGCCATTTTCGTTTTCTTACCAACCTCTCTCTTGCTATGGAATCCTTGATTTATGGCCTGATAAAGTCTTCCAGCTGGTGCTTTTCGAGTGGCCAACTCTTCTTTGAAGGCCCCCTTTCGGTCTATAATAGCTCCGAGGTATTTAAAGTGGTCAACCTGCCCCAGGACCTGTTCTCTCAGCTTAATCTGATGTCTTCTTTCTTCTCGTGATATCACCATGGATTTTGTTTTAGAGCTGCTTATGACCATCCCTCTCTTCTCCAGACTTGCAGGTTGGATTAGAGATGTACCTCTGATTTAGCAATCAGGGCAACATCATCAGCAAATGCCAGCTCTGAAATACAGACCTGTCTCATCTTCCAGTACCCCACTGAATTCTTTCTTGTTCTCTCCTTACATGCCTTGATGACATCGTCCATGAGGAGTATGAAAAGATAAGGTGACAGGATATCACCTTGTCTTACACCAGTGGTGGTCCTGTGTGTGTGTGACCATGTACCAGCCACACTACAGATATCTGAAGTAGGAAGCTTATGGACCATTTAATATGACTCCTAGCTGGAACTTCAAAAATGTGAACTGGGTCATTTTTAAAGAACAGGTAGATTAACTCTGTCAGAACATTACCCACTCAAACAGCATAAATAAAAACATTTCTATTATCAGTGAGGCAATCATTCAAGCAGCAAAGAAGTCAATCCCACGAGGTAAATGACTACAAACCCTACTGGAGTGGCAACCTGGAAAAACTCCAAAATGACCTTAATAAAGGATGGGAAACTATGGAGCAAAATCCAGCAGTAGAAAACATCCAGAGGCACAACAAAATAAAACATGCTTTTAATGAACAAACGAAAGCTGAAATCCAAAGGAGCTGGCACCAGAAGACCAGCAGTCTCAACATGGATATGGACTCAAGCAAGCTGTGGAATCTGACAAGAGTACTATATGAAAAAACAACAACCAGCGACTGTAAGACTGTCATCAAAGAAAATGAAAAATACCACACAGGAAAGATAGCAGCAAACCTCCAGGCAGATTTCTACAAGGAAGAAAGCACAACATCACTTCCACATGCGCATATCCAAGAAGTACATAAGGAAATAGAAAAACTGAAGCATCAAAACCCAGATGCCTGCATGAAGTCATCCTTCACTATGAGAGAACTAAGTGCTGACATAACAAAACTAAAGAAAATGAAAGCTCCAGGAAAAGATGGTTTTACAAATGATATGATCAAGAACCTGGGACTTGTAGCCAGGCACAAGCTCCTCCAAATCTTCAATCAAACATGGAGTACCAGAAAATTTCCAGATCGATGACGAGAAGCAATCATTGTTCCCATCAGAAAGAAACAAAAGGAGAAAACAAGCAAGTCCAGCTTCTGACCAGTTAGCCTACTGAGCTGTCTGGGTAAGATAATGGAAAAAAATGGTGAACTCAAGATTACTGAAACATCTAGGAAAAAAACCATCTGCTTGATAACACACCATCAGCATTCAGGAAAAACCGCAGCACCGTAGACCAGCTAGTATATCTAACCCAGGAAGTAGAAAATGCCTTTCAGGAGTAGAAAATGCCTTTCAGGAGAAGAAAGAAGTATTGGCTGTTTTTGTGGACCTGACAAAAGCTTTTGATAAGGTATGGAAAGAAGGACTTCTCCTTAAGATGCTCAACAACAAAATTGAAGGGAGAATGTTCAGCTGGATATAGGACTTCTTCCGATATCGCACAGCAAGAGTAAAACTAGATGGGAAACTGAGCCATCACGTCACTCTTCAATAAGGTGTGCCACAAGGAGGAGTTATCTCCCCCACACTCTTCATCATTTATATAAATGATATTGCAGAGAAACTGTCCAGGCATATCTCCAGAGTTCTGCATGCTGATGATTTTGTTGCCTGGTGTGCTGCAGAATATGTGCCTACTTCACAGTTCAGGATGCAGGCAGCATTAAGTACCATATGTAAATGGGCATCTGACAGGGATGTACAGATCAACATCTCCAAGACAGTAGCAACCTGCTTCTCTCTGTCAAATCTCCATAAAATGGTCAAATTGAAACTAAATGGAAGTGAGCTTCCAAATGAGGAAAATCCAACATACTTTTGAGTCAAATTGGATAAGAGACTCACCTGGAAGCCACACCTGAAAGCAGAAGAACAGAGAGCAACAAGGAAGCTCTCCATTATGAAGAAACTGGCTGGCACAAATTGCAGAGCAAATACTAGCATACTTAAAAAAGTAAGGCTATACAGGCACAGTCAAGCCTGTAATTGAATATGGTATGTCAGCCTGGGCCACGGCATCAAAAACCAACACAGAACGTCTAAGAAATGTGCAAAATGCAGGCCTAAGATTAATCACTGGAGGGATGAAGACTACTCCAATCCAGGCAATGTAGAGATACACCAACATCCACTCCCTTGATGACAGACATGAGGAAAAGGTGTTTATTCACAGCGAGAAGCTTCTATGAATGCCAAATCATCCAATGCTTGCCAAACTCCATAGCTTGACAAACAACAGGTTGAAAAGAACCAGCTTCTTAAACATTTCAAAACATCTGCATCAATATCATGAAGATCTCCCCCCAAAACAATCTACTGAAGCGGAAATGTTAATTGATTATGAGGAGCCAAACTACTGCCATGAAAATATATCTATCATCACAGAAGTCCCTGAAATAAGAAAGAAAGGCCACCAGACCTCTCCAAAACTAAAAATCTTGGCTCAGGAAATGATTGAAGAAAAGTACAACCCGAAAGCGTGGACACATGTATACACAGATGGACCCGCAGAGGGGGCAGTAAAGAATGGCGGAGGAGGCATTTTTATAAGATTCATAAATGGGAAGATTATCCGAAAGGCCTTCCAAGCTGGAAAGATCTCCAATTTCAGGGCAGAGGCTATGGCACTACTTCAAGCTCTGAAAATCCTCACCAGATCAGAACAACAGCCACCAGCTAAGATAGTAATCTTCACTGACTGTAGATCATTACTGGAATCAATACAGAACACCACAAAAGAAAATATAATGCATGAGATCAGATCTGAGCATAACATTGTCCAAAGGTCATCAACAATTGCCCTTCTGAGGTTACCCTCCCATTGTGGAATCACTGGAAACGAGAGAGCAGATGCTTTATCTAGAAGTGGCAGTAAAATGGAACAATTCTGCCACCCATTGCCCTATCAAGAAGCTAAAACCATCATCCACAACAAGTACAAAAACCAGTGGAAGGAGGAAGGTGATACATACAGCAGAGATGACCCAATCCACCAACTTAACAGACACCAACAGACCATACTATTCCGCCTGAGAACTGGACACTGCAGACTACAAGGCTATCTCTATTGCCTCAGGATATCTCAAACAAATGAATGTCCATGTGGTACTGGAATTCAGACCCCTGAAAACATTCTCCAAAATTGCCCAACCCATGATGACCCATGACATCTGACCTGACCAGAGGGTGCTGAGCTCAAGCAGAGGCTATGGGCTTGCCGCGCTGACCTGGAAAAGACTGTGTACTTCATCATGGCGACAGGCCTGCAGATTTAGCATGACTACAAACTGAACGCAGAAGAAGAACAGAAGACTGTTATGTATGGAGGCACATCTGTAGTCATCCTTATATGATCACAAGATAAGCACAATGCTATAGTATATGTATGTGTAAGTAAACCTATGGCTAGTTACGCACAGGCTGACTCTTAAAATCATCCACACATTTCCAGGGATGCCCCCTGTGGTGAAACTTATTGAGAAACCAACTATGCACACTAAGCTTGACGAACGCAACTCTTTGGCTTTGAGCTGGGTGACTGCATGCAGAAGGATCTCACTATGGACCCAGTGGCAGGCAAGGGGAGCTTAGA
Source organism: Oreohelix idahoensis (assembly GCA_024509875.1). Classification (NCBI taxonomy): domain Eukaryota; kingdom Metazoa; phylum Mollusca; class Gastropoda; order Stylommatophora; family Oreohelicidae; genus Oreohelix; species Oreohelix idahoensis. The sequence continues at coordinate 21,473 of JAMPIV010000676.1, read as the reverse complement.
AGTGGTTGTGTGCAGGATGTGACAATTCCTTTGGAGAGCCCAGAACCAGAGCACACTATTTTAGCTTTGCATAGTTAGAGAACCAACGGGCTGATCACCCGTTTGCCAGTCACTTCGATTACGGAAACAACAGCAAATGGACTGATTTGCCGTTGCCCTAAAGACGCCAATAGGCGTGATGGGAAACAATGGCAAAGAAAACCTATCTGCTGTTGCCCTAAGACGCCACTAGGCGTAATGGCCACTGACTGCTTTGACGGTCGGTGGCTAAGGACGGAAGAAGAAGAAGAAGAAGATAGTTAGAGAGCCACCTTGGATGGCAGGGAATGCACAGTATGCCACATGTTTCTTCCTCCTAGCTTGGGACTAGATGTGAAGACCCTTTAAATGCAAGCCAAGCTGGAGAAACTGGACCTCATGACTTCAACTCTTGTTTCGGAATGGCTGAAAAGCCACAGGAAAAGCCTAGATCTACAATGTAGATAATACCAAGGAGTCTTCAGCTTGGTACTGGCTGTAAAAGAGCAAGAAGCTCAGAAGCCCTAGTTAAATAACAATACCATAATACAACAAGAATGTTAAGAACACATCAAACAGCTGAAAATAGTAAAGAGGATATCCTGACAGAAGCCAGTAATCAAAAGAAGCATATAACTCACATTAGAAAGAAGAACACAATCCACTTTCTTTTAGCAAGTAAAGAGAAGAAAAATGCTGGAATATACAGTGTGATGACAGACTGAAGGAAATAGAAACAGATGACAAAGAGCAAAGATACTGAACAGTTTGGCATCATGGGATAGAAAAAATGTCAACAACAAAATTGATAAACAGCACTTGAGATACTTCACTCCCCTGTGACAGTATCTGATAAGGGACTATCTTTACCGTTTTATGTAGACCTAAAGCAGACAGACAAAACTACTGGCAGATGGCACTTACAAAACTGTGAGGATAAATGGTGACCAAGGCAGATGACTATTTGCACAAGTCTGGAAAACGGGGACAACACCATCAGAGTGGAACAAAGGAATAATTGTCAAATTGCCCAAGAAGGGAGATCTTGCAGACTGCAATAATTGGAGAGGAATCACTCTTCTCTCAGTTCCCAGCAAAATACTAGGCAGGATAATTATACAGAGAATTTCAAAGGCAGTAGATCACAAACTGAGGAAAGAACAAGCAGGATTTAGAAAGAACAGAAGATGTGTAGATTATATATTCACTCTCAGGAACATTATAGAGCAGTGCTCAGAATGGCAAAGACAGCTTTACATTAATTTCGTTGATTTTGAAAAGGCTTTTGACAGCATACATAGGGACAGTTTATGGAAAATACTGAGGGCTTATGGAATTCCAAGCTGCATAATGTCAATCATAAAAAGCCTCTATGCAAACTTTACGTGCAGTGTTGGGCAGAGCAACCTAACCTTTGAGGTGAAGACAGGAGTACGACAGGGATGCCCCTTATCAACCACTCTATTTTTAACAGTCATAGACTGGGTGATGCGCCAGACAACAGAGGGCAGTCCAAGAGGAATAAGATGGACAACATTTTCTACATTGGAAGATCTGGAATATGCAGATGACCTTGCACTACTAGCACATTCACATCAACACATCCAGGAAAAAACGGATAGACTTAATAAGTTTAGCCAGCAGGTGGGCTTGAACATCAATTTAAAGAAGTCTGAGGTCATGACGCTCAATGTGAACAACCCTGAGCCCATATCAGTAAGGAATAAGCAATTGGTACAGACAGATACCTTCACATACCTAGGAAGCATAGTAACACCAGATGGCGGGGCAGGCAAAGACATCAACATCAGAATGAATAAGGCAAGAACAGCCTTCTTTAGCCTAAACAACATCTGGAAGTCCTCCCAATACAGCACAAGCACAAAATTAAGATTATATCAGAGCTGTGTGCTTTCTGTGCTTCTCTATGGTGTGGAATGCTGGAGAGTTACAGAGAAGGAAATGTCGAAATTGTCCTCTTTTCACACAACATGCCTAAGAAAAATTCACCGAATCTTTTGGCCGAATACCATCACTAACCAAGATCTGCTTACTCGTAGCAAGCAAGAGGACATGCACACCATCATAGCTGGCAGACGCTGGAACTGGGTTGGTCATGTCCTCAGAAGAGACCCCGATGCCATCACAAGAACAGCTATGCTTTGGACCCCTGAAGGAAAATGAAAGAGAGGCCGACCAAAAACAACCTGGCGGAGGACTGTGGAGACTGAGATGCAAAGAATGAACCAGAGTTGGGGCACTGTACGAAGGATGGCCACCGACCGAGCAAAGTGGAATCAATTTGTTGTTGCCCTACAAGACGCCACTAGGCGTGATGGCCACTGACTGCTTTGACGGTCGGCGGCTAAGGATCAAAGAAGAAGAAGAAGGCAGATGACAAAATGATATCAAAGTAAACTAATAAAATGTTACAGTAATATCATAAAAGGAGTTACAAAAAGCTCACAAAAAAGGTGATGGTGATAAACTGAGTTAAAAAAAATTGTTTACAGAATGATGATGATCAAAAAGCTGACATGAAGGTGATATAATATAAGCTGAAAAATGATGTAACATTGTAAAATAATAGCCTTTGTCTTGAAAAAAATACTGTCTGCCTGGACATGGATTGTCAAAACAATAAAATTAACATTTGCTATCAGAACAACAAGTCAATACTGGTTGCCAGAAAAAGGCAACCCTGGTTGCCAGAACAACTCAACACTAGCTGTCTGAACAAGTCAATACTGGTTGAAGGAACAAGTCAACACTGGTTGTCAGAACAAGTCAACACTCTTGTCACAAGTCAACACTGGTTACTAGCACAAGTCAACACTGGTTGTCAGAACAAGTCAACACTAGCTGTCAGAACAAGTCAACACTGGATGTCAGAACAAGTCAACACTGGATATCAGAACAAGTCAACATTAGCTGTCATAACAAGTCAACACTCACTTTTTTTAATGAGTGAGAGAACAGGAACAAATAGACCAATAGATAGAGTGACTCACCTCAGAGTTGAGGTTAACCTTGGCCGACACGGTCCAATCATACATTCCCAGGACCTCAGTGTAAGCCTTGTACTTGAGAGGATTTCCATACAATTCATCCTCAGTGAGTAAATCATATGCGAGCAAATGCTGGACACGCCGGAAAGTATCCTCTCTTTGTTGTTCTAGCGTTGGTGTCTCAAAACCTCTAGAAAAGGCTGGATCATTCTCAAGGGTCTTGTAGATCTTGTACTGAAGAAGCAGTGAAAGTAAAGTGAGCTGAAGAAAAAAAATCTAGTTACTAAGTGCAGGCATGTATGTTCATTCCTTCATTACCCTTCTGCTCCGCAAGGAGCATTGGCCTTAAAAAAATTATGCCAAGTCTTTCTCACTCTGTCACCTAGAGATCTAGTAAACCATCCCCTGCGATCTACTGTCAGATTGGGATCTACCTAATGTCGACCCCTGCTCTATATAATGTTTGTTATCATAATAATAGCCCCTTCAGTAATAACTGACCATGGAAATGCGCATGAGGTGACAACCCTCAGCTGCTTATTTTCCTGGTGTTCCTTTTGACGTTTTCTCCTCTCTTCTGCTTGCCGTGAGAGCTTCTTTTCGCCCAATCTGAGGGGGCGCTGCAGATAGCATCGCCCCTAGGTGCAATCGGCAGCTTCATCCTCCCAGGTTACTGGATTAATGTCCAGTGCCCTCATGTCTCTCTTGCACACATCTTTGAACCTCAGCATAAGTTAACGTAACATCAACACTAAAAAATGTCTAGGTGCACTTTTGAATGGATGCTGTTATGATATGATCCCGCAGAGAGCTTGAACTTGTCTGTAAAGCTGTTTTGGTATTGGTGAACTCAAGAGGAGTTTAGTGAGGTTAATAATGTTTACTGCATGATATCTTGTGTATGGTGAAATCTGTTTGGTGCACGATAGTTTCACGAGAATTTGTATTGTGGTCTTTTATGTCATGTGACAAAACGTCAGATTATGATTGGCTGGAGGAAGCCTGTAGTGACAGAAGTATGTCAGTGCTGAAAGTGATTGGATATTTCCTGTAAGGTGGCTCTGTCATATGGAATGCAGCTGGACACAGCCCAGGAGACATTTTTTTGTCAGCAGCATGGCTGAAGTAGTGGCATTTGCATCCTAGTTTTGTGATGTTGGAGAGTCTGTCAAATGAGGTATGTTTTGATCCAACACATGCTTCGTCATATTTTTGTTTGTGCATGGTGTGAATCACACTGATGTGTTTGTTACGCTCCATTCGGGAACAACAAAAGTGATATTTTAAAGCACTTGTAACATTTGTATAGCAATTGTATATTGTATGTGACTTATAACTGCGAAATGTGTATTTTATAAGTCGTCAGTATACCGATTTATGAGACTGGAAAGCCATTCAAATTTTGAGTTGGTCTTAGATTTACATGTGTAGTGTTTGTCCCTAGATAACGTTCATGGATGTGTCACCCTGTGATATTAAAAAGGTAAAGGAACCCGTTACACGCCCATTGAGGCATATTGGGAATATGGTGTTAGGCCCATATTATCTTGACCGTCGGCACACGAGGGGTGATGTGGTCGGCATCACGCCGGCCACCTTAACCTTCCCAGAGTAGCTCTGGTACCCATTCGGGGCTGGGTCGACCCAGGAGCCGTTTGTGGCCTAAAAATTTTTCCGCCTCATCTGGGGATCGAACCATAGACCACTGCGCTCGGAAGCCAGTGCACTAACCACTATGCTACCGCGGCTCCTATGATATTAAAGGGGTAATGATAAACAATAAAGTAATGCAAACTACAGGACACGTGAAAACTGACAATAACTGTAGTAAGAAAACAACGAATTCTTATATACTATCAAAAGCAATCAATTGCAAATGACAATAGGTATTTCAATATAACACAAAAATGAAAATAAAATTACACTAAATACCCTAATTATAACTGATGAGCGGGTGGCTGAATGGTTACAGTACTGGTCTCTAAGTTTGGAGACATCGGTTTGAACTCTAGTAAGGTCTAGGTTTTTTTCTATCAGGTTTAAAAATAAAAATCTAGCCTGCACACTGCCCAGCAATGGGCAAGAGGACATTATTCCTCAGCCCTTAAAATCCCCCTAGCAGACAATGGGAATAACACCGTAATGATAGTTTTAGTAGTTTTATAACTGACTATTAGGTTGAACAGAGTAGACCAGGATGGTGGATGAGAGTAGGCAAATGAAGATCATTTAATGACAGCCAGCTCTCCTCCCATTTCCTTAAAAAACTATTAAAAAAAAACACCATGTGAAAGGGTAACTGTGAGGTTGGAGTCATCGTTGTCCATTTGTGAGGGGTGGTAGTTTGTCATCATCAGACACTCCCTTATTTGTGACAATTAGTACAACAGCAAACCTCAAAATAAATATATTCACACAAAAAGCAACAATCTCTGCATAAAAAATTGTAGACCAACTGTTTATATAATATACAGAAAATGCATGTTACGAAACCTTAAAATGTAAGATATCCTCTCCATCCAGAAACAGGGTCATCTGCTTCCAGTCAAAGGAAGCCTGCTTTCTGTAAACATCTAAAGGACCTGGCCGGAAGTCTGTAAGGAAGTCCACGTTTCCTGTTCTGTTTGTTTTGCCAAAGCTAAGACTGAAGGGAGAGACTTCATTTAAGCTTTTTTCTGATGAACCCATGCTTAAGATGCCCTTTTCTGCCGAAGAGAAAAAACATGCAATCTGTAGTGGACAAGTGGAGATGATAAACAAAAATTATTTCATCATATGGGAGGGGGCTGGGGGTGAAATATTGTGAGTAGAATCAGTTCAGGCAAATTTGTATTTTACCACTGCATACCATTAGTGTTGTAAGATCAGTCAACTGTCCAACTTATCTGCTGTCAGAAGTGGCAGCTCAGCCAACTTACCATCAGAAGTGTAACCTCAGTCAATTATCTGATCCTTCTGCTGTGAGTAGTGTCAACTCTGTCAACTGTCTGACTACTTTACTGTCAATGCCAGCTCATTTACCTGTCTAACTTCTTTACTGTCAATGTCAGCTCAGTCACCCATTTGAATTCTTTACAGTCAATGTCAGCTCAGTCACCTATCTGACTTCTTTACTGTCAATGTCAGCTCAGTCAACCATCTGACTTCTTTACGGTCAATGTCAGCTCAGTCACCTGTCTGACTTCTTTACTGTCAATGTCAACTAAGTCAATTGTCTGACATCTTTACTGTCAACTCAGTCAACTATATGACTTCTTTACTGCCAATGTCAGCTCAGTCAATTACCTGACTTCTTAATGTCAACTCAGTCAGTTCTCTGACTTCTTTACTATCAATGTTAGCTCAGTCAACTGTCTGACTACTTTACTGTAAATGTCAGCTAAATCAACTGCCTGACTTCTTTACTGTAAATGTCAGCTCAGTCAACTGCTTGACTTTTTTACTGTCAATGTCAGCTCAGTCAGTTGTCTGACTTCTTTACTGTCAATGTCAGCTCAGTCAACTGCCTGACTTCTTTACTGTAAATGTCAGCTCAGTCAATTATCTGACTTCTTTACTGTAAATATCAGCTCAGTCAACTGCCTGACTTCTTTACTGTCAATGTCAGCTCAGTCAACTGCCTGACTTCTTTACTGTAAATGTCAGCTAAATCAATTGTCTGACTTCTTTACTGTCAATGTCAGCTGTCAATTATCTGACTTCTTAACTCTTAGTATACGAGCGGCCTTTTAGAAAGGCTGATGATCGATCTGCACTAAATAATTTATTTATAAAGATAACAAAGTGTTATATAACAAAATGTGAAGAAATGAAACCCCTATATCATGCACGTAACTAAATTGTTCAGTGGTTTTAAACATGCATTCACCTATACATTTTCGCTATTGACGGGGATCGATCATCAGCCTTTCTAAAAGGCTGCTCGTATACTAAAAGTTAATGTCAATGTCTGCTCAGTCAGTTGTCTGACTACTTTACTATCAATGTTAGCTCAGTCAACTGCCTGACTTCTTTACTGTCAATGTCAACTAAGTCAAATGTCTGACATCTTTACTGTCAACTCAGTCCATTGTCTGACTTCTTTACTGTCAATGTCAGCTCAGTCAATTGTCTGACTTCTTTACTGTCAATGTCAGCTCAGTCTTACTGCCTGACTTCTTTACTGTCAGTGTCAGCTCAGCCAACTGCCTGACTTCTTTACTGTCAATGTCAACTCAGTCAATTGTATGACTTCTTTACTGTCAATGTCAACTCAGTCAATTTTCTGACTTCTTTACTAACAATGTCAGCTCAGTCATTTGTATGACTTCTTTACTATCAATGTTAGCTCAGTCAACTGCCTGACTTCTTTACTGTGAATGTCAGCTAAATCAATCGTCTGACTTCTTTACTGTCAATGTCAGCTCAGTCAATTATGTGACTTCTTTACTGTCAATGTCAGCTCAGTCAACTGCCTGCCTTCTTTACTGTCAATGTCAGCTCAGTCAACTGCAGTCAGTGACATTCTCCGCTGTTAGTGACATTCTCAGTCTACTGTCAGACTCTCCAACTGTGATGTACAAGTTTCAGTTGAATTGTAGAATAGCAGACAGACACCCCCATGTTGCTCAACAAGCTATCGATACATTGGCCGTATATATTACACCTTTTTTCCATTGCGCTCCTTATGGAGCATGAAGCCTCCATTGCAGCAGGTCCCCTTACAGGAAAGCTCTTGCAGTGGTGGTGTCTGTAAATATTTGTTTGACATAAGGAGGATGCCTGCTGGAGGCACAACCTCATATTAACTGCCTTTTACGACATGCCTGAGGGTGCAGCAGTATTATTCTTGTTTCTCTTCAAAGATCCCTGGGAAGTAAACTGGAGCATGCCTTACTTAAAAACATGGTAACATTAGTCTTAACCTGAAACCTGCTTCCACATTTTTTTTCTCTTTAAAGATCCCTGGGAAGTATACTGGGCATGCCTTACTTAAAAACGTGGTAACATTAGCCTTAACCTCAAACCTGTTTCCACATTTTTTTTCTCTTCAAAGATCCCTGGGAAGTATACTGGGCATGCCTTACTTAAAAACATGGTAACATTAGCCTTAACCTGAAACCTGTTTCCACATTTTTCGACAATACTAATGTCCAAATCCAAAAAAACACAGATGTCGAACGTTAAACAAAAAACAGAAAAATATAAACTTACTTTTTATTACGTCATCTCTCAATTCTTTTTTAAAGTTAAACAGAACATACAGCTCACTGTTCTTAATTTCAACCAGTGTAATGTATAACTTAATTAGGGTCATTCAGAAGAAGAATCTACAATTTTAGGACAGAGGGAAAAAAAAGCTGAAATGAAATGGAGTGGGACATGTTTAGGATTCCTTACCCTAACCATTTATTACTGCGGCTCTGAATTCTTTTTCTAGGCTGTATCTAACATACATCCCACTATTCTTCAAGTCAACTGGAACGAACGAACGAACACACACACGCACGCACGCACGCACGCACGCACGCACGCACGCACGCACGCACGCACGCACACACACACTTTCATTTCTTCTTTGGTCCTTGGTCACTGACTGACAAAGCAATCAGTGACCATCATGCCTGGTGGTGTCTTTAGGGCAGCATCAAACTGTCTTCACTTTGGTCCTTGGTCACTGACTGACAAAGCAATCAGTAACCATCATGCCTGGTGGTGTCTTTAGGGCAGCATCAAACTGTCTTCACTTTGCTCAGTCACCAACCATCCTTCGTGTGGTGCCCCAGCTCTGGTCCATGCTTAGTATCTCTGTCTCCACAGTTCTCCACCAGGTGGCTTTTGGTTATCCTTGCTTTCACTTTCCCGCTGGAGTCCATAGCATGGCAGTTCTGGTGATGGTGTCAGGGTCTCTTCTGAGGATGTGGCCAACCCAGTTTCAGCGTCTGCCTGCAATGTCTTCTTGGTGGCTCCAAGCTAACAGTTCTTGGTTGGTGATGGTATTTGGCCAGAAAATTGAAAGAATTTTGCTTAGGCAAGCCGGGTGGAAAGAGGACAATTTGGACATTTCCTTTTCTGTTACTCTCCAGCATTCTGCACCCGGACAGAAGTACAGAAATTACACAGCTCTCATTTATTTTTTAATTTAGTGTTTGTACTTTACTGGGAGGATTTCCAGATGTTCTTTAGGTTGGCTGCGTCAACTTAAACATTTTCATTTAACCTTTATACAATACTGGGCCAGGAGGGATAATCATCATCATCATCATCATCATCATCATCATCATCATCATCATCATCATCATCATCATCATCATCATCATCATCAGCCCCCTTTTTTTTGTTTCTTTTGGAGCACATGCAGCCCCCACTGCAGGTGGTCCCTTCACAAGAAGATTGCATTAAAGCATTCATGTGCTCTATCAGTAGTGGTTTCTGTATCAATTTGTTTTACATGTTGAGGCTGCTAGACTGCATATTTATGACATCTTACAACATTAGTGTAAAAGCCCGTCATAAGACGGGAATTAAATTCAAAAGCACCAATCATCATCTCATCTCAACCCGTAACCCGTCATGGGTCGTAGGGGTGCCATGGTGGAAGCATCAGCAGACAGGGTCTTCCACTGCTCTCTATCCTCAGCAATGCGTTTAGTGTGGAAAAACCGTGTCCTGCCCATTCTTTGATGTTATCAGCGCAGGATTTTCTTTGCCTTCCTCTTCTCCGTTTACCTTCGACTGTTCCCTGGAGGATCATTTTCGAAAGGGAGTCATGACGAGTTACATGCCCAAACCAGGCAAGCTTTCGACGTTTCACTACTGACAAAAGTGGTTCTTGGTGGCCTGCATAGGTGTTTATCTTCTCTCTAACATAGACATTTGTTTTGTGCTCTTTATAGCAAATGCGCAAAATTCTTCTATAACATTTATGCTCGAAAGCCTGAATCCTTCGCTCCGTATCTGCAGTGAGTGTCCAGCTCTCACACCCATATAAGAGAATAGATAATACAAGTGATTTGTATAATTTGATCTTCACAGGAAAACTGATGTTACTTTTCCAGATCACATTCAGTCTTGTCATGGAAGCTGAGGCCATCTCAAGTCTTGTCTTGATTTCTTTACTTGATCTCCCATCACTACATATAGTGGACCCGAGATATTTAAAGGTGTTAACTTCTTCTAACGTTTGCCCATTTAACGTAATGTTGGTCAGAACATGTTTCTTATGGCTATTCACCAATATCTTGCTTTTTTCTATATTAATTTCCATCCCATTATGTTCTTGTTACTTTCTCCAGTCTAGAGGTAAGGTCTTGAAGTTCTGATTCTGTTCCAGCTATCAGATCGATATCATCAGCAAAACGTAGATTGCAAAGAGGTCGGCCTCCAATTGATATGGAAATACCAATACCTAACTGCTATTTCAATTATTCAGAAACTTTTGGAAAAACAATGTTAATTGTGAACATTCGATTGTCCATCAAAAGAGCACTTTGATTTTCTGCTGTTTTAATTTGTACTTTTACACTGTTGGGATTTCTCGATCGAGACAGTGCGACGTACAGCTGTCCATGAGAGAAGACTGGCTCGTTGAAAAAGATTCCAACATGTTCAAATGTTTCATTCATAACCCTCCACTCCCAAAGGAGCATAGGCCTTCAACAAACACATGCCAAGTCCTCCTGTCACGTGCCATCATCTCAAGTTCTTTCCATGTTCTCCTCATCATTTTCACCTCTGTTTCCAACTCTCTTCTCCATGTACTTCTTGGTCTTCCTCTGCCTCTCTTGCCCTGGGGGTTCCAGAACAAGGACTGCCTTGTAATGCTATCAACAGGTTTCCTCAGTGTGTGTCCTATCCATCGCCATCGTCTTCTTCTCATCTCTTGTTCCACTGGCACTTGTCCAGTTCTTGTCATCAGTTCCACATTGGTAACCTTGTCATACCATTTTAATCCCTCTATTCTACGCAAGCACCCATTTATGAAAGTCTGTAGCTTTTTGGTTGTTGTCTTTGTTGTTCTCCATGTCTCTGAGCCATACAATAGGACTGACTTCACATTTGAGTTGAAGATTCTTATTTTCGTGTTGGATCCTATTTCTCTTGATCTCCATATATTTCCCAATGCAATGAAAGCTCCTCTTGCTTTTTGTATTCTTATTTTGATATCGCTGTCTGTCCCTCCAACTTTGTCTATATTACTGCCAAGATATGTGTATGATTCTACATCTTGTATTGGCGTTTCTTCAAGTTCAACCCTGTTTTCATTACCTGCATTTATTCGCATTATTTTGTCTTTTCCCTGTGTATTTTCAGACCCAATTGCTGTGACCTCTCATCGAGTGTTTTCAATTTGTCCTGCATCTGATTACGGTTATGGGACAGGAGAGCCAAATCATCAGCAAAATCCAGATCATCCAACTGCTTAGTCAGAGTCCACTGGATTCCATTTCTGTTGTGTGTTGTCGATGATCTCATAACCCAATCTATTGCCAGCAAGAAAAGAAATGGAGACAAGAGGCATCCCTGTCGCACTCCTGTTCTTATCCCAAATGGTTCTGTAAGCTGTCCTTCATGAAGAACTCTGCACGTCATGTCTTCATAGGTTTTCTTTATTAAATTAATGATCTTCAGGGGAACTCCATAATGCCTCATCAATTTCCAAAGTGATTCTCTGTCCACACTGTCAAATGCTTTTTCGTAGTCCACAAATCCGATGTATAGTGGTGAATTCCATTCCAGACTTTGTTCAACTATTATTCTCAAAGTGGCTATCTGGTCTGTACATGATCTGTTTTGTCGAAAACCTGCTTGTTCATCTCTCAATTTCTTGTCTATGGACTCCTTAATCTCTCAAGGATAATCCTGTTCAATACCTTTCCTGGCACTGATAGTAACATTATTCCTCTATAATTTGTGCACTCTTGTAAATTTCCCTTCTTAGGCAACTTAACCAGATATCCTTCCTTCCATTCTGCTGGTATCTCTTCTTTTTCCCAGACTTTACCAAGTAATTTATATAACATCTCTGTAGCCGTGTCGATATCTGCTTTGATGGCCTCTGCTGGAATGCCATCAGGTCCAGACGCTTTTCCATCTCTTAGAAGCTTTATGGCTTTCTTTATTTCTTCCTTCGTTGGTCTTTCACCGTTAATTTGTAGCTCTTCTTCTGCTGGCTGGATGTCCGGCGGGTTTTGTGGAGCTGGTCTATTGAGAAGGTCCCCAAAATATTCTGTCCACCTCTTCATTTGCTCTTGTATATTGCTGAGCAGTTTCCCATTCTTATCTTTTATGAGGCAACTTGTTTGCTTGTATTTCCCTGTTAGCTTCTTTGTGCTGCTATACAGTTCTCTCATATTTCCTTTGGCTGCAGCATCTTCTGCCTCTCTTGCCAACTCCTCAATATACTTCCTCTTGTCTCTTTTGATACTTCTTTTTACTTCTTTGTTTGCTTCTGTGTACACTTCTTGAGCCTTGGCTTTGGAACTTCTGGTTTTGCTTGTGTTTAACTCTGCTTTCTTGTTTTTTCTATCTTTTATCTTATTGATGGTTTCTGTTGTTATCCATGCTTTTTGTTGTCTTTCCCTTTTCCCCAGTATTTCTTCACATGTCTCCTTCCATACCGTTTTGACCTGCTGCCAATAGTCTTCTGTATTCTCTACATCTTCCAACTGTTGGAGCACTTGGAATTTGTTGGATACTGTGCCCGCAAATTTGTCTCTTGTTTCTTGATTTCTTAGCTGTCCTACATTAAACTGTTGTCTATAATTTTGCATTGTTGCATATCTCTTGAGTTTCATTTTTACTTTGGCTATCAGAAGATGGTGATCTGATGCCACATCTGCTCCTCTATATACCTTTACATCCTGCAATGATGATCTAAACTTCTTCTTTATGCATATATGATCGATCTGATTTTCTGTTCTATGGTCTGGTGATATCCATGTTGCCTTGTGTATTCTCTTATGTGGAAACATGCTTCCTCCTATAGCCAGTTGATTTGAGGCACAGAAGTTTGCGAATAGTTCTCCATTTTCATTCATTACTCCTAGCCCATGTTTTCCCATGACTTCTTCAAATCCGGTATTGACTGTACCTATCTTTGCATTCATGTCACCCATCAAAATTGTGATGTCTCTTCTTTTTACTTTATCCATAATTTCCTGTAGTTTAGTATAAAATGCTTCTTTCACAGACTCTTCTTTGTCATTAGTTGGTGCATAACATTGGATGACATTGACATGAATTTTCTTTTTAGCTGTTTTGAAAATAGCTGTTATTATTCTGGGTCCCACAGCTTCCCATTCAATGAGTGCTTTCTGTGCTTCTTTAGATAACATAAGAGCTATCCCTTCACTGTGGTGTGAACTTTCGTCTTCGTGTCCTGAGGACAGCACCAATTCACCTGTGATGAGTTTCTTCCTGTCTACCCCCTTCCACTTTGTTTCACACATTCCCAGAACCTCGATTTTGTATTCCCTCATTTCTGCTGCTACTTGTGCCACTTTCCCTTGTTCGTTCAATGTCCGAACATTCCAGGTGCCAAATCTGGAAATTCTCCTAGAAGAAAGAAGGTTAGTCAGCAACACAGACTCCTTTCGGCTTTCTCTGTGTTGCATCATACGCCTCCCCGCGAGAGGACCTTCCTCTGTCTTGGATGGCTGTGTTTTATTTTCTTTATTTGACTTGTCCATATTTGTTGAAGTTTTTTGTGGTTTAAATTTTTTTTACAGGATGGGGTAACCGGCCCCATGCCCAACCCTCCTTAGTCGCCTTCTACGACATGCTTGGCAGGGGACAGTGTTACTATTCTTTGCTCCCCTTTCGGGCCCCGGTAACAAATGTTTGCCCCTGAGATTTGTTGATGGTTATCGCAAACCGATCACAGTTAGATTTTACTGGCACATGCACACCAACACTTGCGCACTTTTGGCTATCGCAAACTGTTCGCAGTTAGATTTTATTGGCGCATGCACACCAACACTTGTGCACTTTTCTTTGTCAAGTGTTACTATTTAACTCTGCCTAGGCCGGTCCCAAGCCCGGCTGAAAAAGGAGGAGGGCGGCCTGCATAAAGGCCGTAAAGAGGCATGCTCCACCATGCAAAGGCACAACAGGCCAATCACCTGTTTGTCTTAAAACCTGATTATGCGAAACATAAGAGAGAAAACCAGACTGATTCTAAAGGCGACGAACTGGAACGGACTTCGACACACGGAACATGGAACACAAGAAGTATGAATGGGAAGGAAGAGGAGCTGGTGGAAGAGATGAGGAAAGCCAAATTAGAAATCCTGGCTTTAACAGAAACAAAGAAAAAAGGACAAGGAGTTATGGATCTTGATGGTGGCACGCTGCTCTACAGTGGTGTCCCTACATCTGAAAGAGCTAAAGGGGGCATGAGTTGTATTGTGGCCAAAAACTAAAGGGATAATATCAAGGGATAGAACTTTGTCTCAGAACGCATTATGGTCCTAAAACTAAAAGAAGGAGAAACCATAGTCAACCTTATCATTGTGTATGGGTCAAATGAAGATAAGCGAGTAGAGGTCAAGGAGGAATTCTTCGAGCTGCTTCAAAGGACAGTGGACGGCTGCCTAGATGAAATTATCATGCTCGGAGATTTCAATGACAGAGTTGGAAATGACCATGCTAGATGGGGTGGAGTTATCGGAAGATATGGAGAAGACACTCTTAATGACAATGGAAAGCGACTCCTTAGATTCTGCACAGAGCAGAATCTGATCATTACAAACACAAAGTTCCCCCATAAGCGCATACATATAGACACTAGGCGTGAACCAACAAAGAATGTCAGTGATCGACTACCCCATAGTTAGGAAGATTTCATTCAAGTATGTCTGGGATGCTAGAGTGTGGAGGGGGCCAGAGATTGGAAGTGACCACTACTTGTTAACAATTAAAAGAACAACTGAAAGAGCTACCCGGCCTAGGAACTGCCTAACATCACGCAAGAAGCTAAGTAAATGAACAGGAGAAAAGAGCATTAAGACCTACAAGCTGAGAGAGCCAGAAGTGAAGACCAGATATCAAGGGCTTATTGCTACAGCAGTGAGAAACACAGAACAACAACCTGAAGACCTGGAAACACTCTGGCTGAAATTCAAGAACATCATAAAAAAGGAGGAAGCAGAAGGATGTAATGAAGTTCGACTTGGGAACAAGAGAAAGAGGACACCTTGGTGGACGGATGAGGTTAAAGAGAAAATAAGAGAGAAGAAACAGGCATGGAAACAATACTTAGAAGCTAAAAACACAGCAGGAAAAACAGAGAAATATAGAGAATATATGATACTCAGAACAGAAGCGACCTTGCAGAATGCAACAACTGGAGAGGAATTACTCTCCTCTCAGTTCCCAGCAAAATACTAGGCAGGATAATTATCCAGAGAATTTCAAAAGCAGTTGACTATAAACTGAGGAAAGAACAAGCAGGCTTTAGAAAGAACAGATGTGCAGATCATATATTCACCCTCAGGAACATTATAGAGCAGTGCTCAGAATGGCAGAGACAGCTGTACATTAACTTTGTTGATTTTGAAAAGGTTTTCGACAGCATACACAGGGACAGCCTTGTAGCGTGAGGTTTTTATTGGCTCTAAGATTAGTATAGTACTGACAATACAGAAATAAGAATTTCTGCAGGAAAATGGTGAAGTCCCAGTGTATGAGAGAACTACTGGTATCACAAATTAGTTACGGCTGTGAATGATCTGATCTCGAAAAATTAGTAGAGTGGAGACAGTCATAAAATGCCACCCCGCTGTGTAACTAACTGTGATATTAAAACAAGGAAACAGATTTCACTTAACAATTATAAAATTGACAAGTCGTTCAAATACAATCCTTATTATTTATTAAGTATATACACTATCTACTCTTGTGCTGAAGGGTGGATGTTGGAAGATGGAATGCAATGGATTTGTACGTTTACATATGATTAACATATATATATTTATATATTACAAGTCTTCCAATTATAGGAACAAAATTATAGATATCAGCTGTGCTGTTAATTAATTATAGAAAATTTATCAGCTGTGCTGTTAATCTTGTCTCTCACTACGCTAAATCACTTTTTCTTCCTTGACCGTTAATTGCTCACAATTGCCGACGGAAATGGTACTAATGTGTACTCATCTCTTGAAACAGTTCTGTCCTTCTTAATTTGATGCACACAACACCCGCTGATGATCGTTTCTTTAGCCCACCCAAGACTGAGGGGGACTAAGGATGTAGCTCCGGTACAATTACTGTGCTCCTGCGAAGTTCCAGGCAGCTGGATTGACTCGAACATACGACCTCAGGTTGGATGACACGAATAAACCCTCTAAGATTAATACAAGCCAGATTTGGACTCGACTTTAGTGAAGCAAGAGTGCCCGGTCACGCAGGTAAGCAATAAATCAATGTTGACAGTTTTCTCTTTCCCCAGTCGGTCGTGCTGGCCTTCATGTTTGTGTGTGTTTTTTAAAAAATAAAATGCGCCTGATAATATAGGTAGACGCAAGGAATCTGCCAGTGCGTAAGGAACTCTTTTGATTGGTTCTCGGCGGTTTCGTACATTCCGTGACCGAGTCCCGAAATACAGGGCTTATGCCTAATTTTATTCTGTCTGCCGCCATCTTGGGGGAACAAGATGGCGTATACTTCGTGTAATTTATTCTGGCTCAGAGTCTGTTGAACATGGATTGGCTGGGCATACTTGTTAACAAAGAAGTGGGTTTACACACACGTTTTACGACAAGCCTATGGAAAATACTGAGGGCTTATGGAATTCCCAGCTGCATTGTTTCCATCATCTTCTTCTCTTCTTCCGTCCTTAGCCAAAGACCGACCAAGCAGTCAGAGGCCATCACGCCTTGTGGCGTCTTAAGGGCAACAGCAGATTGATTTTCTCTGTTGTAGTTTCCCAGCACGCCTAGCGGCGTCTTTAGGGCAACAAAAAATAGATCCATCTGCCGTTGTTTCCGTAATCGGTGTGACAAGCCAAAGGGTGATCAGCCCATTGGGCAGTTTCCATCATAAAAAGCCTATATTCTAACTTTACGTGCAGTGTCGGATTGAGTAATGTAACTTTCGAAGTGAAAACAGGAGTATGACAGGGATGCCCCTTATCAACAACATTATTTTTGACAGCAATAGATTGGGTGATGCACCAGACAAGAGGGCAGTCCAAGAGGAATTAGATGGACACCATTTTCTATACTGGAAGACTTGGAATATGCAGATGACATTGCACTACTCACACATTCACATCAACACATTCAAGACAAAACCGATAGACTGAATAAGTATGGCCAGCAGGTTGGCCTGAACATCAATCTGAAGAAGACAGAGGTCATGACACTAAATGTGGGCAATCCTGAGCCAATAACAGTAAGGAACCAGAAGTTAGAACAGACAGACACATTTACTTACCTAGGATGCATAGTAACATCTGACGGCGAAACAAGCAAAGACATTAACAACAGAATGAATAAAGCGAGAACAGCCTTTGCTATTCTCAACAACATTTGGAAGTCTTCCCAGTACAGCACAAACACCAAATTAAGATTGTATGAGAGCTGTGTACTTTCTGTGCTTCTCTATGGTGCGGAATGTTGGAGAGTAACAGAGAAGGAAATGTCGAAACTGTCCTCCTTCCACACAATCTGCCTAAGGAAAATTCTCCGAATCTTTTGGCCAAACACCATCAGCAACCAAGAACTACTTATTCGGAGTAACCAGGAGGACATGCACACCATCATAGCTGGCAGACGCTGGAGTTGGGTTGGCCACGTCCTCAGAAGGGACCCTGATATCATCACAAGAACAGCTATGCTATGGACCCCCGAGGGAAAGCGAAAGAGAGGCCGACCAAAAACAACTTGGTGGAGAACTGTGGAAGCCGAGATGCAAAGAATGAACCAGAGTTGAGGCACTGTACGAAGGATGGCCGCCGACCAAGCAAGGTGGAATCAATTTGTTGCTGCCCTACAGGACGCCACCAGGCGTGATGGCCCTGCTACTTTAACGGTTATGGATCAAAGAAGAAGAAGAAGAGAATCAAAGAACAAGGTGCTAGCAGCAAAACATAAGTCCTGGGAAGAATTTGGAGAAAACCAGAAATTGTTCTATAAGACCCTAAAGAATATGAGGAAGGAAAAACAGTGCCCTCTTAAATTTATAAAGGACAAGCAAGGCAAATTGCTTACTGCCCCGAAGGAAGTAATGGAAAGAATATTTCTCAGAACTCCTGGATAGTGAGCATGGTGAAGCTTCATAAATGATAACCACTAGCACAGAAGAGAAAACCAATGATGGTGAAGATGACATAAAGATGGAAGAACTGAAGGCAGCACTGGAGAAAATCAAGACGGGCAAAGCAGCAGGGCATGATGGTATAACACCACAAATGGTTAAGTACATGGGAGCATCAGGCAATCTATTACTCTTAAGGGTCCTGCAGGCAGCGTGGTGCAACAAGACCATACCAAAGGATTGGGAGATTGCCATCATAACACCAATTTTCAAAAACGGTGACAATCGACAATGTGGATACCATAGAGGCATATCCCTTCTCAGTGTCCCTGGTAAAATCTACTCTAGAATCCTAAAGCAGAGACTCCAATGCCTAGCTGAGCCCCAATTGGATGAGGTCCAGTGCAGATTCCAAGCAAACCGAAGTACTCAAGACCTAATCTTCACACTCAGACAGCTGAGTGAAAAGGCCCTTGAGTATAAGAGTGTTACTGTTGTTTTGGGTGCCACTTCTGTTGGTGTATGTGTGGGGGTTGTATGAAAGAGATAGTGCTACAATGTCGGGCTTACTGTTAGTGGCCGACAGGTGTGTAAATATAATGGGCGAATATCGTGAGTTCTTTAGGTTCGTAAACGTCTGATGTAAACCCACACAACAGTAACGTTAGGTCAGGAAACAGACCAACGGGTAAGATGAATTAGTTTTCAACTTATACACAGTTTATTTACGACAGTAACGTTGACATCATGGACAACAGATCACAGCAAATCACAAGGTATGATAGTAGGTATAATCCATAGATAAATTGAGTGCAACACCAGCAACTCATCATAAATCGACATAGCATACAATTCATCAGAAAGTTGAGTGCATCACCAGCAACTCATCATAAATGGTAATAATATATAATCCGTCAGAAAGTTGAGTGCATCACCAGCAACTCATCATAAATTGTGAAAGTACATATAATCCATCAGAAATTGGTTGCATTAACAGCAATTCATTATAAATGGTAACAGCCGGTATAATCCATGGCATTAATAATATATTGAATCTCTTCCCTTCAAAAAACACTCTGGACACACTAGCGAGACTATCAAAACTGTCTCAAAGCTCTGCCAGATACCTAATGACCGAGATTATTGTTTCTCAATACAACTCAGAACATCTTCACTCAAGCGCAAACTAACAGCTTGAGATGTGAGCTCAGCTCACCTGTATCTCTCCCTGTGACGAAAGTACTGAGATTCTGTCTTTCAAATGGCCCATGTCTTTTTCTCCTTGCATTTTGTTCACTATTTTTAGGAGGGATTACAGGAAATCCTTCTCCATGTTTCTTCTCCTTCTATTATTTACGTTTTTTCAAGATGAGATCACGAGGGAGTTTGATCTCATCTGCTTTATGGTTCTTCTTTATGTGTTTAGAATGGGGGTGTAGGGAATTAGACAGTATTTTTCTAGAAGAAAGATTATAGATGCTAGATCAGGATTGGCACCAGATTGTCTTTTTTAAAAGATATTGCGTGGCCATATACGCATTTTTCGGGAGTTAAATTATTTGCGGCCATTTTTGCTTCATTTCCGCAGTATAGGGCTAGGACCAATTCCCGGTTCTTTGTCTAGCAGAAACGGGTTGCATCAGAAAGATCTAAGGTTCTGATTGGCAGAGAGCTAACTGCAGTAGAAATGCAGAGCTCCCATTGGCGTTAGAACAACGCCGCGCATATGACGTCATGAAGTCGGCACATGTGGGGGTCTTTGATTATAAAAGGCCTATATTTCATTAGCCTCTTTCTCTTTTAATGAAAAATTGCCAAAGCCGGGTGCCAGAAGCATATTGTCGATTGCCTTCAGTTGGACATTCGAGATTTGGTAAGCATGAATTTTTGCGTGAGGACTTTATTTAATTTTTCTAGTCCTAGCCGATCATTTAAGTTTCTTGGGAAGTTTTAGTTTAATTTAATTCTTAACTCCAGAGCCATCAATTCGATCTGAGTGATAGACATGAGAACTAGGTCCATTTAATTCCTTGTTGAAAGAATAGCGGCATGGTTTAAAAGTTGAGATATCACCGCTTTGTATTATTGCAAAGTCGGTCGGGAGAGAAACTCGCATCTGCGAATCATATGTATTTACAGAATAGTCGGGAGCGTGTGTAATGTGTATTTTTATTTGTGATTTTAGTGAGAGTATTGATGCTCGCTATTTATATAGTTACGCATATATCTGTGGACGGAAGTGATAGAGGTATTAATTGAAGCACGTGAGCGCATTGGTTACGGTATCTTTATTGATACGATGTTCAGAGGGACGAGGGGGAGATAAGCACGTGGTCATAAAATTATAAACATGTGGTTGAACTACGGGGTTTTCAATTTGATAATCAGGGGTTATGTATAACTTTTGACGGCAGGTAGATGCTAGCGTAAACAGGATTATATGTTATTGATTGTGCATTATTGTTCTGTGAATTCAGAAGATGGGAGAAGTAATTTTAAAGGGAATTATTTTGTATTACATTTTGAATGTGATTACTATTATTGACGGGAATTTTAGGAATTCCCAGAGAAGGCTAGTTTTAGTTGTGTTAAACATTACGGCATTAGTGTCAGCGTAAGAAGTAGGCCACGGTACGACTGCCCAGACGGGCCAGTGAAAATATTGTTGTTGCTCGGAGTTAGTCATGCAGAACAAGCGATCTGGGTTAGCCAATGTTTACTTTGTAGGCTCAGGTAGAGAGGGGAGTTACGTGGTGAAGAGTAAGGAAGTTAATTGTTATTTGAAATGTATTATTATGGTTTGTTTAGCTGTTGTTTTGTTTTGTCTAAAACAGCAGGTACCGGCTTTGTGGGAATGAGAGCGGAATTTTGAGACCACAAAATTTCTCCCACGGCAAAGTTGGGGCATTCGCAGAACCGCAAGGGTTTTACGTTAGTTGCCAGTAGTGGAAGGAGAGGAAGAAAAATACGTTTTCCCAGACAGGGGAAGACATTTTCCAGCGAATAGGATTTTTGTGGATAAATCCTGAGCTCTGACGCTCGTTACACACGCAGATTTGGCAGGCTGCCAGCGTTGTGCTAATTTTTATGTTCGCTTCTTCACTGCCATAATAAAGCCGACGGCCCAGTTATAGGTACTCGGGCAGGTAATTTCAGAGTGGTAGAAGTCAGCTACAGTTCCAGTCCAGAATCCAGTGGGGTTCTGTT
>JAMPIV010000675.1:0-58126 GCA_024509875.1 Oreohelix idahoensis | reverse complement strand
CAATCAATTTCATGGTGATTCTTCTTCACAGAATTGGAGACAAGCTGACAGTCCTCGTTACTTCCAACCTAATAATTTTATAAGCATTTCAAAAGAGGATATGGTAATAGAGGTTATTCCTGCCGAAGACCTCAGAACCAAACAAATAGATGTTCGCATCAATGTGAACATGATAGTAATCGTGGAAACTGGAATTCGAACCAGGATAACAAATACAATAGAGACAATAATAACTGCAGAGATAATAATAACTCTGATAACTTCAGAGGTAATAATAGTCGGGGTAGATCTCAACACAAAAAAAAGAGATATCAGCAGGCTAATGCTGTACAACAGGAAACTGAGGGAGCCTGTAATCATGTTGTTGATAATAAAAACTTTGACGCTGTCACTAGTTCTGCTTTTGACTTTGAGAGAGCAAACAAATGCCCCCAATGCAGTACTTTATTCGAACCGGGTACCATAACTACTTTGAGTTGTGGTCACCCACTTCCCGCTCTTCCTGCTGCTGTTGCGCATGACGGGAGGGGTTCTTTAATTCTACATAAGGGTCTTGTTAATGATACTCCGGTCTCACTACTTTTCGATTCCGGATGCACCACTATTGGTGTTAGACAATCGCTTGTAGATCCATCTTGTGCTACAGGAAGGGTTATCAAATGTGACACATTTGGCGGCACTCTAGAAAAATATCCTACTGCTTTAATTCGCATTGCCACTCCTTTCTTTACTGGAGATGTGCATGCTTGTCTCTTACCTAATCCTATTGCGGACCTTATTATTGGTCGTATTCACGGAGTTAGGGAGTGTACCCCACAGCAGATTGCTGCGTGGGAAGATAATAACATGCAAGCTACAAATGCAGTAGTTACAAGAGCACAAGCTCTACAAACACCCGAAACTTCACTGAATAGTGATAATGAAGTTGATAGCCAAGATAGTCACTTAGTAATCACTCGTGACTCTTTCATAAAATTACAAGAAGAAGATCCTTCTTTAAAAAAATTCTTCATTCTTGCGAAGAAAGGTGATCCGAATCAGGATACAAATAAAAAATCTTGGATTGCAATGAGAAACGGCGTACTTGTACGTATGGTACAAGACTCGACTACGTCGGCACATTCGCAAATTCTTGTTCCCAAGAGTATGAGAGTGCAAATATTGCAACATGCTCATGACTCGCAATGTGCTGGACATATGGGATTTTCCCGTACGAAGTCGAGAGTCCTTGCGGCTTTCTTTTGGCCTTTTGTCAATAAGGACATTCGTATTTACTGCCGATCATGCAAGGTATGTCAGGAGGTCAAATCTAGAGGACCACGACATGCTGCGCCTATCCAGGCTGCTGACATTCCTATTCGGCCGTTTCAGAAAATGGCCATAGATATTATTGGCCCTTTTAAGATCAAGTCGGCCAGAGGACATCAGTTTATCCTTACATGTGTCGATATGTGCACACGTTGGCCAGAGGCTATCCCTCTTAAGAGCATATCTACTACAGATATCGCAGATGCTCTTTGGTTGATATTTTCTCGCTTGGGGTTCCCCAGAGAAATATTGTCAGACCATGGCACTCAACTCATATCTGACACTATGTCACAGGTAATGTCTACCTTACATATTGAACGATCTCTCAGTAGTATCTACCATCCTATGTCTAATGGGTTAGTTGAGCGTTTGAATAGAACGCTCAAGACTTTGCTTGGTAAGATAACTGAAGATCATCCTCAAGATTGGGACAGGGTTTTACCCGCGGCTCTCTTTGCCTATAGAGAAGTCCCTAATGAACACACAGGATTTTCTCCCTTCGAACTTGTCTTTGGCGCGCGTCCGCGCGGCCCTATGTCTTTATTACACGATCTCATCACTGCCGATGATATTAGCGATGAAACTCAATCCTCATATGAGTATGTCATTGCTCTTAGACAAAAGATCATTGAGGCATGTAAGCTAGCAACTGCTTCATCAGAAATTGCTAAAGAAAAGGCAAGGCAGTTTGCTAACAAGAATAGATGTCTACGACAACTTTGTCCAGGTGACAAAGCATTCGTCCTACTCCCCAGTAGGGAAAATAGACTTCTTATTGCATGGAAAGGTCCGTATGCAATAGTCTCTCGGATTTCCGATGTTGACTATGTGGTTGATATTGATGGAAAGCATAAAACTTTCCACATAAACATGCTTTCGGAATTTCACGAACGTCCGGACTATTTGCTGCCTATTTTCCAGGCAACGGATGATGCTCCTGCACCTCACGGTCATTATTCATCCCTGTCTGTCATACAGGATGAGGAATCTACCTTCTCTGATGTCAATCTTCCCCTTCCAGTGGTTCCATTACATTCCACGGAATCTTGGAAAAACGTTTCCGTTTCTCCTAATCTTTCTGGTGACGAACATCGACAAGTCTCGTCGATGTTACAAACATTTCAGGATGTTCTCACTGACATTCCTGGACACACCGATGTCATAGAACATGACATAATTCTTACCGACAATAATCCAATTAGGGTTAGGCCGTATCCTATTCCTATACACTTTCAGTCGCAAGTGGAAAAGGAATTGGATGAAATGATTCAATTAAATATAATTGAACCATCGACTTCACCATATTCTTCTTCCATGGTTATTGTCCGGAAGAAGGACAAGAACATACGAATTTGCGTTGATTATCGCAAATTGAATCAGGTCACAAAGTTCGATGCTGAACCGATGCCTTTGTTAGAAGATCTACTGATTAGACTTTCTAATTCTAGATTCTTCACTAAACTTGACTTGTCTAAAGGTTATTGGCAAGTGCCTTTAGCAGAGCATGCCAAACCTCTTACTGCTTTTTCTACACCTAGGGGTCTATTTCAATGGAATGTTATGCCTTTCGGTCTTATGAACGCCCCTGCTACTTTCGTTCGCATGATGCGTCGAATTCTGTCACATCGTTCGGATGTCATAGCATACTTAGATGACATCTGTCTCTTCAGTGATACCTGGGAAGATCACTATTTAGGGTTATATGACTTACTGTCCACTCTACGTGAGTATAATTTGACAGCAAAACCCTCTAAAGCCTATATTGGTTTTGGTGAAATCTCTTTCCTGGGTCATCGTGTTGGTCATGGTCTCTTGAAGACAGAAGACCACAATACTTCGAAAATATTGAACATCTCTGTACCTAAGACGAAGAAACAAGTCCGTAGTCTCTTGGGTTTAATTCAATTTTGCGGGAGATTCATTCCGAATCTATCTTTGATCATGGCACCTCTCTCAACGTTGTTGAAGAAAGGATCGCCTAATCTGGTTCGTTGGTCTCAAGAATGTCAATCTTCCTTAGACCAGATTAAGAATATATTTTCATCTCCTCCCATCCTAAGATTACCTACTCTTGATAGGACTTTTGTTCTTCGAAGTGATGCTTCATCCACTGGGATCAGACCAGCACTTATGCAGGAATATTCAGGAACTCTGCATCCTGTTATGTACATTTCTAGAAAATTAAATGCGGCAGAGAGGAACTACTCTGTTTTAGACCGTGAATTGTTGGCTATGGTTTGGGCAATTCTCAAAATTTCAAAGATTCCTCCTGGGCGCACATTTCATTCCAGAAACTGATCAAAAAGCTCTTAGAGCTATTCAGACTAAGAACTTGAGGAGTTCGAGATCCACTCGATATGCTATTGCTCTTCAACCTTTTCACTTCACGGTACGAGCTATCCGTGGTTCAGACAATGTGATGGCTGACATTCTGTCTAGATGCCCACATGATTCCAGCTAATACTTCTGTCCTATATTACTAGATATACTACAGAGTCATAACACACCTATATTGCTACAATACATTAGCACATCTGTCCTCACTTTATGTGAACACATAATATTGTGCTTTGTTATCATCTTTTTCTGTTACCTTCTTTAATAACAGAGGAAGGTTGAGTAGACAATATAAGGGCCGAAAATTCACTCGGCCACAGTTATTAATAATAATGTATTGTATATTATGAAACATAATACTTGTTAAATAGGATTATATTGGTTGTATTTTCTCAGCATGTCATTGATGGTCTGAGAAGTTACCTTACTGTTGTCAAGCATGAAGAGTTCTAAATTGTGTACTTACCTTTTGAACGACAGAAGATGTGTCCTGGGTCTTCATGTAGTTTAATTTCATTATGTACTGATAATATTACATGTACTATTTAATATTTACTATCAGATGTGTACATCCATTTTAAAGCGGTATTAGAATATGACACCGCTATTTCATAATGATTGTATTACACGTGCATATGTATATTGTATTTACATGCTAGCGTAGTGTGTGTTGGTGGCACCTCCCCGATATATATATATTTTTCTGTTGAGATTTAATCTCACCAGACACTCTATGTGTCAATTTAGCCTCATGTTAGGCAGTTTAATTATTTATCCGCGCATAATTCGTGCGTTATTGAGCCGCTTTTCGCTTTGCTATTGGATATTTTTAAAAAAATGTTGCACATTTTATTTTTTATCGGGAGGTTGCGGTAATATGTTGCGCAAGAATGTCGCAACGTATTCTGTGTACTTTATATTTTTCTTATGCAAGGGAAATAACCCGTGTAATTGTATGTCACTTTTACTTACAACAGTTTTGGTTTCTTGTTGGCGTTCGGTTGCCGATAAGTTTTTTTGAGCGATCTTAAGTCATGTCCATGTATGGAGCGATCTTGAGTCATGTCCATGTATGGAGCGCTCAGGCCCACTTTTCTTAGAAACATTTGGAAACTTGCAATGTTTCGGATTCCTATCCTTTTAAAGCTCGAATTTTTAGGGTGTTCTAATAAAAGGTACTAGCTTCGTATATTATCTGAACTGTATTCGAATCGCGTGTTTCTGCGCATGTCGAAGTTTTTGGGTTGTTGTCTGAACGGGTTTCCGCCCGCAGTGTGTGGCAGATTCGTTCGAGAGCAAGACGCCTTTTTGCCAGCGTCTGTGCTTATTCTATCAGGAAATGGAGTCCTCTATATATTGTTTGTTCCTTTGAGATGATATCTCTTTTGTGATTCGAAGCGCCTGGAGGCGTGTGAGTTATGTGGTTTATTTCCTGAAGAAAAGGTAATTACATTTTGAATAACATTATCGCCATCTTTCGAGATTGACATGTTTGTAGCCTGCTTATTGAAGAGTCTACGTTATGACAAGTTTCTCAGCTCACGGATCACGTACGTTGTTATGCATCGGGTTGATGCATGTCCTAAGGACTATTTACTTGTTGAACTCTGCTGCTCGATCTATGTTTGATACCTTTGTTGACTAAAGGAACTTTGCGGACATTGTTATGTACTTCAGAAGATATGCCTATCTTGCTGAGGTCAGATAAAGGAGAGTGGATTTGATCTCCTATTGGTATCTTCTGGCTATTATGGAAAGGGATGGAGGTTTCCCCCTGACTACATGTACAGCTGGTTATGATGTACTGATATTCATATGATTCACCATTATTATGATGCTGTCTGCTATCCAGTGTTGTGCTGACTATGTCAATGTAATGATGACTGTTCTACCATACATGTAATGTATCTGGATATTAATGTCTATGCACCTTGTCATTGTGGCGTCCACAATACATGATGGAAACGTCACTTGCTGTTTGAAGATTCCTTGACTTTTCTACGTTATAAGTTGATGTGACGTCCCTGTTTGGAACTGTAGCTTTTTAACTCCACACTCACATCATGCATACAAACCAGACTAAAGACACCATATTATTTCACCTTTATCATCCCTGGTGTCTGAGGGTGATACACCACGCTTCAAGTGCCAGTATTATCTTAGCTTTGGCAAGAAGAAGAAATATGACACCCTCAATATTGTGTGGCAAATAGAAATCATCCACGGAACATTTATACACGCAACATATTTCCTACGCAACATTTGGTGGCCATAAGCTGGTTTGGTCTGGTGCCAGCATACACGGGGTCCCTTACCCGCTACATTCTACAAGAAATCAACATACAGCATTCTCCAAGACATCGTCATACAGAATCCTGGAAGTACTCGGCGTTGCCCGGTATCTTTTCAACATAGAATTTCTTGCTAAGCCTGATGCAAGAAAATGACACTACCCGGCGTTGCGGTATTTTGACTACCGTTCTATGAGAAGATCAAGTGCCGGTGCTTACGAGTTCTTGCATTGAGAAGGCCAAGTTCCGGTTGCTACGGGTTCTTTATTGAGAAGGCCAAGTTCCGTAACTACACTACCTGTACCGATCAGAAACTCTAGTTCTACCATCGTCCTGGCAGTTACCACGCAAGATCAACATGTTCGATCAACGTTGGATCTTCTGTCCATAGAATGTTATCTTCACATGTTCTTTGCTCTGCTGACGGTTGGATGTCCATAAGTTAAGTGGCCTGTTTGTTCGTGAACTGTGCCCTTATACTTCTACTGAGTCTTCTGTATTTCTCATTCTTTTGTTACATGTTATATGTTTATATTTTATTTGTATATTTATATGTTTATATTTCTGCGGGTCTGGATGGGTGGTGACTCCTATAGATCATACCACGTGACAGAGGTTTTCTATTGTGAGTGTTCTGTAGGGTATGCAAATTTCCTATAGTGAAATTTGCTAAGCGACTTTTGTTGCTATTTCTGTTAGTTGTGATGACATGTGTTCGTGTTGTTTTCGTTATTTTTTCGCATTCTTTAGTTTTGTTTTAATTTGTTTGTACTTGTAGAACTCCTCTTTTCTATTGTTTAGTTTTATACACCATTTATATTTATACACTGTGGTGTCTTGTGTTTTGTATCATCTTCTTGCAGATATCATCACATTTTTTTTATATTTCTTTACTTTTCGCTTTATTTTTAGTTGATTACTGCGAGTGTTTTCGTATGGTTGCTAATCTTTGTTATTGTTTACATTGTTAATATTTACATTGTTATTGTTTACATTGTTTACATTGTTAATGTTTACATTGTGATTGTGTTTACATAGTCATTGTTTACACTTATAGTAATTAATTAATGGATTATGCTGATGCAATATTACTACTACACTGATGATAAATAAATGATGAATAGCACCTATGATCAAGAATTGATTGATGATATTTCAAGAAGGTTCATACACAAGTTCTTTGGCAAAGAGTTGTTTCCCACAGAGATTGGGATAATATAATGTCATGTGATTAAGCAAGTGCTTGATTTAAGACTTGTTATTATTAAGTTTGAAATAAGGTAATTAATTATTTCAGGTTTTGGACTCATATTTTAGACAACATGTCTACATTTGAGTACTTTATTGAGCAGGGTAAATCCCTTGGAAAGGCTGGTGATAAATTAGAAGAATTTGCGACTGTTCAATATGCCAAGGCATTGAAGTCGGAAGAAAAGAAAATGAAAGAACAAACTGAACAAAAGAAAATAGATGCTGAGAATTTAAAACTGCAGATGCAGGTGGATGAAAAGAGATTCCAAATGGAAATGGAAAAACAAAAAAGAGAAGCAGAAGCAAAAGCTGAAGAGAAAAAGCTACAAAGAGAAACAGAGGCTGAAAATAAAAAACTTGAAAGAGAATCTGAAGAGAAAAAGCTACAAAGAGAAACAGAGGCTGAAAATAAAAGACTTGAAATAGAGAATAAAAAACTTGAAAAAGAGGCTGAAGAAAGAAGGTTACAAAGAGAATCTGAGGAGAGAAAAGCAAAAATGGAGCATGAAGAAAAACTCTTAGCTTTGGAGTTAGAGAAGTTAAAGTTGATGAACATGGGTAATGCTAATGATGCAAATAAGGTGTCAGATAAGACTAATGCTAATACATTCAAGCTTAATCTTCCAGCATTCAATGCTTCCATTGACGATATAACGTTTTATCTAGACAGATTTGAAAGTTCATGTAAGGTACATAACATAGATAAATCACTGTATGTTTATCATTTGTCCAAAATACTTAGAGGTGATGCTTTGATTATGTTGGGCATGGTAGATGTGCCTGAAAGAACAACTATGAGGTTGTCAGGGCTATCTTGTTAACGAAATACCAACTTAACGAAGACGGCTATCGTCTTCAATTTAAAAATATGTTGCCAGAAACTGGAGTGGAATTCTCTGAATTCCTTTCAAAGATACGTCTTACTTTTACACGTTGATTTGAACTGTCTAAGACAGAACATACATTTGAAGCACTTATGGACTTACTACTTAGAAACAAGGTTATGTCTTTTGTCAATGAATCTTTTCTTTCTTTTCTTCATGAGCGTAAGCTTAAAAACATAAAAGAAATGGAAGAATACTGTAGCCAGTATGTCACTGCGCATCCTCACGTAACCATTAGCAACTCTAAAGTAAAAGAAGGTCTGCCAGTTGCTTCGGCAGCACCATATGGTCAAAACTTTGATCGTAAATTCCAACAAAATTTTAGTAAGTAGAGTAACCGTAATTATGCTCAGAATCAGCAATCAATTTCAAGGTGATTCTTCTTCACAGAATTGGAGACAAGCTGACAGTCCTCGTTACTTCCAACCTAATAATTTTAGGCATTTCAGAAGAGGGTATGGTAACAGAGGCTATTCCTCGCGAAGACCTCATAACCTAACAAATAGATGTTCGCATCAATGTGGACATGATAATAATCATGGAAATTGGAGTTGAAAACAGGATAACAGTTACAATAAAGACACTAATAACTTCAGAGATAATAATAACTCTGATAACTTCAGAGGTAATAATAGTCGCGGTAGATCTCAATACAAAAAAAGAGATATCAGCAGGCTAGCTCTGTACAACAAGAATCTCAAGAGAGCCTGTAATCAGGTTGTTGATAATAAAAACTCTGACGCTGTCACTTGTTCTGCTTTTGACTTTGGGAGAGCAAACAAATGCCCCCAATGCAGTACTTTGTTCGAACCGACTACCATAACTACTTTGAGCTGTGGTCACCCTCTTCCCGCTCTGCCTGCTGCAGTTGCGCATGATGGGAGAGGTTCCGTAATCCTTCATAAGGGTCTTGTTAATAATACTCCGGTCTCGCTACTTTTCGATTCCGGATGCACCACTATTGGTGTTAGACAATCGCTTGTAGATCCATCATGTGCTACAGGAAAGGTTATCAAATGTGTCACATTTGGCGGCACTCTAGAGATATAACCTACTGTTTTAATTCACATTGCCACTCCTTTCTTTACGGGAGATGTGCACGCCTGTCTCTTACACAATCCTATTGTGGACCTTATTATTGGTCGTATTCACGGAGTTAGGGAATGTACCCCACAGCAGATTGCTGCTTGGGAAGATCATAATTTGCAAGCTACCAATGCAGTGGTTACAAGAGCACAAGCTCTACAAACACCCCAAACTTCATTTAATATGAATAATGAAGTTCATAGCCAAGATAGTCACTTGGTTATTTCCCGGGACTCTTTCATAAAATTACAAGAAGAAGATCCTTCTCTAAAAAAATTCTTCATTCTTGCGAAGAAAGGTGATCCAAATCAGAATACACAAAAAAATCTTGGATTGCAATGAGAAACGGCGTACTTGTACGAATGGTACAAGACTCGACTACGTCGGCACATTCGCAAATTCTTGTTCCCAAGAGTATGAGAGTACAAATATTGCAACATGCTCATGACTCGCAATGTGCTGGACATATGGGATTTTCCCGTACAAAGTCGAGAGTCCTTGCGGCTTTCTTTTGGCCTTTTGTTAACAAGGACATTCGTATCTACTGCTAATCGTGCAAGGTATGTCAGGAGGTCAAATCTAGAGGACCACGACATGCTGCGCCTATCCAGGCTGCTGACATCCCTATTCGGCCGTTTCAGAAAATGGCTATAGATATTATTGGCCCTTTTAAGATCAAGTCGGCCAGAGGACACCAGTTTATCCTTACATGTGTCGATATGTGCACACGTTGGCCAGAGGCTATTCCTCTTAAGAGCATATCTACTACAGATATCGCAGATGCTCTTTGGTTGATATTTTCTCGCTTGGGGTTCCCCAGAGAAATATTGTCAGTCCATGGCACTCAACTCATATCTGACACTATGTCACAGGTAATGTCTACCTTACATATTAAACGATCTCTCAGTAGTATCTATCACACAATGTCTAATGGGTTAGTTGAGCGTTTGAATAGAACGCTCAAGACTTTGCTTGGTAAGATAACTGAAGATCATCCTCAAGATTGGGACAGGGTTTTACTCGCGGCTCTCTTTGCTTATAGAGAGGTCCCGAACGAACACACAGGATTTTCTCCCTTTGAACTTGTCTTTGGCGCGCTTCCGCGCGGCCATATGTCTTTACTACACGATCTCATCACTGCCGATGATATTAGCGATGACACTCAATCCTCATATGAGTATGTCATTGCTCTTAGGCAAAAGATCATTGAGGCATGCAAACTGGCAACTGCTTCATCAGAAATTGCTAAAGAAAATGCAAGACAGTTTGCTAATAAGAATAGATGTCTACGACAACTTTGTCCAGGTGACAAAGCATTCGTCCTACTCCCCAGTAGGGAAAATAGACTTCTTATTGCATGGAAAGGTCCGTATTCAATAGTCTCACGAATTTCCGATGTTGACTATGTGGTCAATATTGATGGAAAGCATAAAACTTTCCATATCAACATGCTGACGGAATTTCATGAGCGCCCAGACTATTTACTGCCTATTTTCCAGGCAACGGACGATTCTTATGTTCCTCATGGTCATTACTCATCCCTGTCTGTCATACAGGATGAGGAATCTATTTTTTCTGATGTCAATCTTCCTCTTCCAGTGGTTCCACTACATTCCATGGAATCTTGGAAAAACGTTTCCGTTTCTCCTAATCTTTCCGTTGAGGAACATCGACAAGCATCGTCGATGTTACAGACATTTCAGGATGTTCTAACTGACATCCCTGGACACACGCATGTCATAGAACATGACATAATTCTTACCGACAATAATCCAATTAGGGTTAGACCTTATCCTATCGCTATACACTTCCAGTCACAAGTGGAAAAGGAATTGGATGAAATGATTCAATTGAACATAATTGAACCATCGACTTCACCATATTCTTACTCCATGGTTATTGTCCGGAAGAAAGACAAGAACATACGAATTTGCGTTGATTATCGCAAATTGAATCAGATCACAAAGTTCGATGCTGAACCGATGCCTTTACTAGAAGATCTACTTATTAGACTTTCTAATTCTAGATTCTTCACTAAACTTGACTTGTCTAAAGGTTATTGGCAAGTGCCTTTAGCAGATCATGCCAAACCTCTTACTGCTTTCTCAACACCTAGGGGTCTATTTCAATGGAATGTTATGCCTTTCAGTCTTATGAACGCCCCTGCTACTTTCGTTCGCATGATCCGTCGAATTCTTTCTCATCGTTCAGATGTCATCGCATACTTAGATGATATCTGTCTCTTCAGTGATACTTGGGAAGATCACTATTTGGGTTTATATGACTTACTGTCCACTCTACGTGAGTATAATTTGACAGCAAAACCCTCTAAAGCCTATATTGGTTTTGGTGAAATCTCTTTCCTGGGTCATCGTGTTGGTCATGGTCTCTTGAAGACAGAAGACCACAATACTTCGAAAATATTGAACATCTCTGTACCTAAGACGAAGAAACAAGTCCGTAGTCTCTTGGGTTTAATTCAATTTTGTGGGAGATTCATTCCGAATCTATCTTCGATCATGGCACCTCTCTCAACGTTGTTGAAGAAAGGATCGCCTAATCTGGTTCGTTGGTCTCAAGAATGTCAATCTTCCTTAGACCAGATTAAGAATATATTTTCATCTCCTCCCATCCTAAGATTACCTACTCTTGATAGGACTTTTGTTCTTCGAAGTGATGCTTCATCCACTGGGATCGGACCAGCACTTATGCAGGAATATTCAGGAACTCTGCATCCTGTTATGTACATTTCTAGAAAATTAAATGCGGCAGAGAGGAACTACTCTGTTTTAGACCGTGAATTGTTGGCTATGGTTTGGGCAATTCTCAAAATTTCAAAGATTCCTCCTGGGCGCACATTTCATTCCAGAAACTGATCAAAAAGCTCTTAGAGCTATTCAGACTAAGAACTTGAGGAGTTCGAGATCCACTCGATATGCTATTGCTCTTCAACCTTTTCACTTCACGGTACGAGCTATCCGTGGTTCGGATAATGTGATGGCTGACATTCTGTCTAGATGCCCACATGATTCCAGCTAATACTTCTGTCCTATATTACTAGATATACTACAGAGTCATAACACACCTATATTGCTACAATAAATTAGCACATCTGTCCTCACTTTATGTGAACACATAATATTGTGCTTTGTTATCATCTTTTTCTGTTACCTTCTTTAATAACAGAGGAAGGTTGAGTAGACAATATAAGGGCCGAAAATTCACTCGGTCACAGTTATTAATAATAATGTATTGTATATTATGAAACATAATACTTGTTAAATAGGATTATATTGGTTGTATTTTCTCAGCATGTCATTGATGGTCTGAGAAGTTACCTTACTGTTGTCAAGCATAAAGAGTTCTAAATTGTGTACTTACCTTTTGAACGACAGAAGATGTGTCCTGGATCTTCATGTAGTTTAATTTCATTATGTACTGATAATATTACATGTACTATTTAATATTTACTATCAGATGTGTACATCCATTTTAAAGCGGTATTAGAATATGACACCGCTATTTCATAATGATTGTATTACACGTGCATATGTATATTGTATTTACATGCTAGCGTAGTGTGTGTTGGTGGCACCTCCCCGATATATATTTTTTTCTGTTGAGATATAATCTCACCAGACACTCTATGTGTCAATTTAGCCTCATGTTAGGCAGTTTAATTATTTATCCGCGCATAATTCATGCGTTATTGAGCCGCTTTTCGCTTTGCTATTGGATATTTTTTTTAAAAATGTTGCACATTTTATTTTTTATCGGGAGGTTGCGGTAATATGTTGCGCAAGAATGTCGCAACGTATTCTGTGTACTTTATATTTTTCTTATGCAAGGGAAATAACCCGTGTAATTGTATGTCACTTTTACTTACAACAGTTTTGGTTTCTTGTTGGCGTTCGGTTGCCGATAAGTTTTTTTGAGCGATCTTAAGTCATGTCCATGTATGGAGCGATCTTGAGTCATGTCCATGTATGGAGCGCTCAGGCCCACTTTTCTTAGAAACATTTGGAAACTTGCAATGTTTCGGATTCCTATCCTTTTAAAGCTCGAATTTTTAGGGTGTTCTAATAAAAGGTACTAGCTTCGTATATTATCTGAACTGTATTCGAATCGCGCGTTTCTGCGCATGTCGAAGTTTTTGGGTTGTTGTCTGAACGGGTTTCCGCCCGCAGTGTGTGGCAGATTCGTTCGAGAGCAAGACGCCTTTTTGCCAGCGTCTGTGCTTATTCTATCAGGAAATGGAGTCCTCTATATATTGTTTGTTCCTTTGAGATGATATCTCTTTTGTGATTCGAAGCGCCTGGAGGCGTGTGAGTTATGTGGTTTATTTCCTGAAGAAAAGGTAATTACATTTTGAATAACATTATCGCCATCTTTCGAGATTGACATGTTTGTAGCCTGCTTATTGAAGAGTCTACGTTATGACAAGTTTCTCAGCTCACGGATCACGTACGTTGTTATGCATCGGGTTGATGCATGTCCTAAGGACTATTTACTTGTTGAACTCTGCTGCTCGATCTAGGTTTGATACCTTTGTTGACTAAAGGAACTTTGCGGACATTGTTATGTACTTCAGAAGATATGCCTATCTTGCTGAGGTCAGATAAAGGAGAGTGGATTTGATCTCCTATTGGTATCTTCTGGCTATTATGGAAAGGGATGGAGGTTTCCCCCTGACTACATGTACAGCTGGTTATGATGTACTGATATTCATATGATTCACCATTATTATGATGCTGTCTGCTATCCAGTGTTGTGCTGACTATGTCAATGTAATGATGACTGTTCTACCATACATGTAATGTATCTGGATATTAATGTCTATGCACCTTGTCATTGTGGCGTCCACAATACATGATGGAAACGTCACTTGCTGTTTGAAGATTCCTTGACTTTTCTACGTTATAAGTTGATGTGACGTCCCTGTTTGGAACTGTAGCTTTTTAACTCCACACTCACATCATGCATACAAACCAGACTAAAGACACCATATTATTTCACCTTTATCATCCCTGGTGTCTGAGGGTGATACACCACGCTTCAAGTGCCAGTATTATCTTACCTTTGGCAAGAAGAAGAAATATGACACCCTCAATATTGTGTGGCAAATAGAAATCATCCACGGAACATTTATACACGCAACATATTTCCTACGCAACATTTGGTGGCCATAAGCTGGTTTGGTCTGGTGCCAGCATACACGGGGTCCCTTACCCGCTACATTCTACAAGAAATCAACATACAGCATTCTCCAAGACATCGTCATACAGAATCCTGGAAGTACTCGGCGTTGCCCGGTATCTTTTCAACATAGAATTTCTTGCTAAGCCTGATGCAAGAAAATGACACTACCCGGCGTTGCGGTATTTTGACTACCGTTCTATGAGAAGATCAAGTGCCGGTGCTTACGAGTTCTTGCATTGAGAAGGCCAAGTTCCGGTTGCTACGGGTTCTTTATTGAGAAGGCCAAGTTCCGTAACTACACTACCTGTACCGATCAGAAACTCTAGTTCTACCATCGTCCTGGCAGTTACCACGCAAGATCAACATGTTCGATCAACGTTGGATCTTCTGTCCATAGAATGTTGATCTTCACATGTTCTTTGCTCTGCTGACGGTTGGATGTCCATAAGTTAAGTGGCCTGTTTGTTCGTGAACTGTGCCCTTATACTTCTACTGAGTCTTCTGTATTTCTCATTCTTTTGTTACATGTTATATGTTTATATGTTATTTGTATATTTATATGTTTATATTTCTGCGGGTCTGGATGGGTGGTGACTCCTATAGATCATACCACGTGACAGAGGTTTTCTATTGTGAGTGTTCTGTAGGGTATGCAAATTTCCTATAGTGAAATTTGCTAAGCGACTTTTGTTGCTATTTCTGTTAGTTGTGATGACATGTGTTCGTGTTGTTTTCTTTATTTTTTCGCATTCTTTAGTTTTGTTTTGATTTGTTTGTACTTGTAGATCTCCTCTTTTCTATTGTTTAGTTTTATACACCATTTATATTTATACACTGTGGTGTCTTGTGTTTTGTATCATCTTCTCGCAGATATCATCACATTTTTTTATATTTCTTTACTTTTCGCTTTATTTTTAGTTGATTACTGCGAGTGTTTTTGTATGGTTGCTAATCTTTGTTATTGTTTACATTGTTATTGTTTACATTGTTAATATTTACATTGTTATTGTTTACATTGTTAATGTTTACATTGTGATTGTGTTTACATAGTCATTGTTTACACTTATAGTAATTAATTAATGGATTATGCTGATGCAATATTACTACTACACTGATGATAAATAAATGATGAATAGCACCTATAATCAAGAATTGATTGATGATATTTCAAGAAGGTTCATACACAAGTTCTTTGGCAAAGAGTTGTTTCCCACAGAGATTGGGATAATATAATGTCATGTGATTAAGCAAGTGCTTGATTTAAGACTTGTTATTATTAAGTTTGAAATAAGGTAATTAATTATTTCAGGTTTTGGACTCATATTTTAGACAACATGTCTACATTTGAGTACTTTATTGAGCAGGGTAAATCCCTTGGAAAGGCTGGTGATAAATTAGAAGAATTTGCGACTGTTCAATATGCCAAGGCATTGAAGTCGGAAGAAAAGAAAATGAAAGAACAAACTGAACAAAAGAAAATAGATGCTGAGAATTTAAAACTGCAGATGCAGGTGGATGAAAAGAGATTCCAAATGGAAATGGAAAAACAAAAAAGAGAAGCAGAAGCAAAAGCTGAAGAGAAAAAGCTACAAAGAGAAACAGAGGCTGAAAATAAAAAACTTGAAAGAGAATCTGAAGAGAAAAAGCTACAAAGAGAAACAGAGGCTGAAAATAAAAGACTTGAAATAGAGAATAAAAAAACTTGAAAAAGAGGCTGAAGAAAGAAGGTTACAAAGAGAATCTGAGGAGAGAAAAGCAAAAATGGAGCATGAAGAAAAACTCTTAGCTTTGGAGTTAGAGAAGTTAAAGTTGATGAACATGGGTAATGCTAATGATGCAAATAAGGTGTCAGATAAGACTAATGCTAATACATTCAAGCTTAATCTTCCAGCATTCAATGCTTCCATTGACGATATAACGTTTTATCTAGACAGATTTGAAAGTTCATGTAAGGTACATAACATAGATAAATCACTGTATGTTTATCATTTGTCCAAAATACTTAGAGGTGATGCTTTGATTATGTTGGGCATGGTAGATATGCCTGACAAGAACAACTATGAGGTTGTCAGGGCTATCTTGTTAACGAAATACCAACTTAACGAAGACGGCTATCGTCTTCAATTTAAAAATATGTTGCCAGAAACTGGAGTGGAATTATCTGAATTCATTTCAAAGATACGTCTTACTTTTACACGTTGGGTTGAACTGTCTAAGACAGAACATACATTTGAAGCACTTATGGACTTACTACTTAGAGACAAGGTTATGTCTTCTGTCAATGAATCTTTTCTTTCTTTTCTTCATGAGCATAAGCCTAAAAACATAAAGGAAATGGAAGAATACTGTAGCTAGTATATCACTGCGCATCCTCACGTAACCATTAGCAACTCTAAAGTAAAAGAAGGTCTGCCAGTTGCTTCGGCAGCACCATATGGTCAAAACTTTGATCGTAAATTCCAACAAAATTTTAATAAGTAGAGTAACCGTAATTATGCTCAGAATCATAGCAATCAATTTCAAGGTGATTGTTCTTCACATAATTGGAGACAAGCTGACAGTCCTCGTTACTTCCAACCTAATAATTTTAGCCATTTCAGAAGAGGATATGGTAACAGAGGCTATTCCTCGCGAAGACCTCATAACCTAACAAATAGATGTTCGCATCAATGTGGACATGATAATAATCATGGAAACTGGAGTTCAAAAGAGGGTAACAGTTACAATAAAGACACTAATAACTTCAGAGATAATAATAACTCTGATAACTTCAGAGGTAATAATAGTCGCGGTAGATCTCAATACAAAAAAGAGATATCAGCAGGCTAACTCTGTACAACAAGAATCTCAGAGAGCCTGTAATCAGGTTGTTGATAATAAAAACTCTGACGCTGTCACTTGTTCTGCTTTTGACTTTGGGAGAGCAAACAAATGCCCCCAATGCGGTACTTTGTTCGAACCGACTACCATAACTACTTTGAGCTGTGGTCACCCTCTTCCTACTCTGCCTGCTGCAGTTGCGCATGACGGGAGAGGTTCCGTAATCCTTCATAAGGGTCTTGTTAATAATACTCCGGTCTCGCTACTTTTCGATTCCGGATGCACCACTATTGGTGTTAGACAATCGCTTGTAGATCCATCATGTGCTACAGGAAAGGCTATCAAATGTGTCACATTTGGCGGCACTCTAGAGATATATCCTACTGCTTTAATTCACATTGCCACTCCTTTCTTTACGGGAGATGTGCACGCCTGTCTCTTACCTAATCCTATTGCGGACCTTATTATTGGTCGTATTCACGGAGTTAGGGAATGTACCCCACAGCAGATTGCTGCTTGGGAAGATCATAATATGCAAGCTACCAATGCAGTGGTTACAAGAGCACAAGCTCTACAAACACCCCAAACTTCATTGAATATGAATAATGAAGTTCATAGCCAAGATAGTCACTTGGTTATTTCCCGGGACTCTTTCATAAAATTACAAGAAGAAGATCCTTCTCTAAAAAAATTCTTCATTCTTGCGAAGAAAGGTGATCCAAATCAGAATACACAAAAAAATCTTGGATTGCAATGAGAAACGAATGGTACAAGACTCGACTACGTCGGCACATTCGCAAATTCTTGTTCCCAAGAGTATGAGAGCACAAATATTGCAGCATGCTCATGACTCGCAATGTGCTGGACATATGGGATTTTCCCGTACAAAGTCGAGAGTCCTTGCGGCTTTCTTTTGGCCTTTTGTTAACAAGGACATTCGTATCTACTGCCAATCATGCAAGGTATGTCAGGAGGTCAAATCTAGAGGACCACGACATGCTGCGCCTATCCAGGCTGCTGACATCCCTATTCGGCCGTTTCAGAAAATGGCTATAGATATTATTGGCCCTTTTAAGATCAAGTCGGCCAGAGGACACCAGTTTATCCTTACATGTGTCGATATGTGCACACGTTGGCCAGAGGCTATCCCTCTTAAGAGTATATCTACTACCGATATCGCAGATGCTCTTTGGCTGATATTTTCTCGCTTGGGGTTCCCCAGAGAAATATTGTCAGTCCATGGCACTCAACTCATATCTGACACTATGTCACAAGTGATGTCCACCTTACATATTAAACGATCTCTCAGTAGTATCTATCACACAATGTCTAATGGGTTAGTTGAGCGTTTGAATAGAACGCTCAAGACTTTGCTTGGTAAGATAACTGAAGATCATCCTCAAGATTGGGACAGGGTTTTACTCGCGGCTCTCTTTGCTTATAGAGAGGTCCCGAACGAACACACAGGATTTTCTCCCTTTGAACTTGTCTTTGGCGCGCGTCCGCGCGGCCATATGTCTTTACTACACGATCTCATCACTGCCGATGATATTAGCGATGACACTCAATCCTCATATGAGTATGTCATTGCTCTTAGGCAAAAGATCATTGAGGCATGCAAACTGGCAACTGCTTCATCAGAAATTGCTAAAGAAAAGGCAAGACAGTTTGCTAATAAGAATAGATGTCTACGACAACTTTGTCCAGGTGACAAAGCATTCGTCCTACTCCCCAGTAGGGAAAATAGACTTCTTATTGCATGGAAAGGTCCGTATGCAATAGTCTCACGAATTTCCGATGTTGACTATGTGGTCAATATTGATGGAAAGCATAAAACTTTCCATATCAACATGCTGACGGAATTTCATGAGCGCCCAGACTATTTACTGCCTATTTTCCAGGCAACGGACGATTCTTCTGTACCTCATGGTCATTACTCATCCCTGTCTGTCATACAGGATGAGGAATCTATTTTTTCTGATGTCAATCTTCCTTTTCCAGTGGTTCCACTACATTCCATGGAATCTTGGAAAAACGTTTCCGTTTCTCCGAATCTTTCCGTTGAGGAACATCGACAAGCCTCGTCGATGTTACAGACATTTCAGGATGTTCTAACTGACATCCCTGGACACACGCATGTCATAGAACATGACATAATTCTTACCGACAATAATCCAATTAGGGTTAGACCTTATCCTATCGCTATACACTTCCAGTCACAAGTGGAAAAGGAATTGGATGAAATGATTCAATTGAACATAATTGAACCATCGACTTCCCCATATTCTTCCTCCATGGTTATTGTCCGGAAGAAAGACAAGAACATACGAATTTGCGTTGATTATCACAAATTGAATCAGATCACAAAGTTCGATGCTGAACCGATGCCTTTACTAGAAGATCTACTTATTAGACTTTCTAATTCTAGATTCTTCACTAAACTTGACTTGTCTAAAGGTTATTGGCAAGTGCCTTTAGCAGATCATGCCAAACCTCTTACTGCTTTCTCAACACCTAGGAGTCTATTTCAATGGAATGTTACGCCTTTCGGTCTTATGAACGCCCCTGCTACTTTCGTTCGCATGATCCGTCGAATTCTTTCTCATCGTTCAGATGTCATCGCATACTTAGATGATATCTGTCTCTTCAGTGATACCTGGGAAGATCACTATTTGGGTTTATATGACTTACTGTCCACTCTACGTGAGTATAATTTGACAGCAAAACCCTCTAAAGCCTATATTGGTTTTGGTGAAATCTCTTTCCTGGGTCATCGTGTTGGTCATGGTCTCTTGAAGACCACAATACTTCGAAAATATTGAACATCTCTGTACGTAAGGCGAAGAAACAAGTCCGTAGTCTCTTGGGTTTAATTCAATTTTATGGGAGATTCATTCCGAATCTATCTTCGATCATGGCACCTCTCTCAACGTTGTTGAAGAAAGGATCGCCTAATCTGGTTCGTTGGTCTCAAGAATGTCAATCTTCCTTAGACCAGATTAAGAATATATTTTCATCTCCTCCCATCCTAAGATTACCTACTCTTGATAGGACTTTTGTTCTTCGAAGTGATGCTTCATCCACTGGGATCGGAGCAGCACTTATGCAGGAATATTCAGGAACTCTGCAT
The DNA here is from genome assembly GCA_024509875.1 of Oreohelix idahoensis. NCBI lineage: Eukaryota > Metazoa > Mollusca > Gastropoda > Stylommatophora > Oreohelicidae > Oreohelix > Oreohelix idahoensis. The sequence continues at coordinate 37,820 of JAMPIV010000675.1, read as the reverse complement.
CCTGTTATGTACATTTCTAGAAAACTAAATGCGGCAGAGAGGAACTACTCGATTTTAGACCGTGAATTGTTGGCTATGGTTTGGGCAATTCTCAAAATTTCAAAGATTCCTCCTGGGCGCACATTTCATTCTAGAAACTGATCAAAAAGCTCTTAGAGCTATTCAGACTAAGAACTTGAGGAGTTCGAGATCCACTCGATATGCTATTGCTCTTCAACCTTTTCACTTCACGGTACGAGCTATCCGTGGTTCGGATAATGTGATGGCTGACATTTTGTCTAGATGCCCACATGATTCCAACTAATACTTCTATCCTATATTACTAGATATACTACAGAGTCATAACACACCTATATTGCTACAATAAATTAGCACATCTGTCCTCACTTTATGTGAACACATAATATTGTGCTTTGTTATCATCTTTTTCTGTTACCTTCTTTAATAACAGAGGAAGGTTGAGTAGACAATATAAGGGCCGAAAATTCACTCGGTCACAGTTATTAATAATAATGTATTGTATATTATGAAACATAATACTTGTTAAATAGGATTATATTGGTTGTATTTTCTCAGCATGTCATTGATGGTCTGAGAAGGATATAATCTCACCAGACACTCTATGTGTCAATTTAGCCTCATGTTAGGCAGTTTAATTATTTATCCGCGCATAATTCGTGCGTTATTGAGCCGCTTTTCGCTTTGCTATTGGATATTTTTTTTAAAATGTTGCACACTTTTTTTTTTATCGGGAGGTTGCGGTAATATGTTGCGCAAGAATGTCGCAACGTATTCTGTGTACTTTATATTTTTCTTATGCAAGGGAAATAACCCGTGTAATTGTATGTCACTTTTACTTACAACAGTTTTGGTTTCTTGTTGGCGTTCGGTTGCCGATAAGTTTGTTTGAGCGATCTTAAGTCATGTCCATGTATGGAGCGATCTTGAGTCATGTCCATGTATGGAGCGCTCGGGCCCACTTTTCTTAGAAACATTTGGAAACTTGCAATGTTTCGGATTCCTATCCTTTTAAAGCTCGAATTTTTAGGGTGTTCTAATAAAAGGTACTAGCTTCGTATATTATCTGAACTGTATTCGAATCGCGCGTTTCTGCGCATGTCGAAGTTTTTGGGTTGTTGTCTGAACGGGTTTCCGCCCGCAGTGTGTGGCAGATTCGTTCGAGAGCAAGACGCCTTTTTGCCAGCGTCTGTGCTTATTCTATCAGGAAATGGAGTCCTCTATATATTGTTTGTTCCTTTGAGATGATATCTCTTTTGTGATTCGAAGCGCCTGGAGGCGTGTGAGTTATGTGGTTTATTTCCTGAAGAAAAGGTAATTACATTTTGAATAACATTATCGCCATCTTTCGAGATTGACATGTTTGTAGCCTGCTTATTGAAGAGTCTACGTTATGACAAGTTTCTCAGCTCACGGATCACGTACGTTGTTATGCATCGGGTTGATGCATGTCCTAAGGACTATTTACTTGTTGAACTCTGCTGCTCGATCTAGGTTTGATACCTTTGTTGACTAAAGGAACTTTGAGGACATTGTTATGTACTTCAGAAGATATGCCTATCTTGCTGGGGTCAGATAAAGGAGAGTGGATTTGATCTCCTATTGATATCTTCCGGCTATTATGGAAAGGGATGGAGGTTTCCCCCTGACTACATGTACAGCTGGTTATGATGTACTGATATTCATATGATTCACCATTATTATGATGCTGTCTGCTATCCAGTGTTGTGCTGACTATGTCAATGTAATGATGACTGCTCTACCGTACATGTAATGTATCTGGATATTAATGTCTATGCACCTTGTCATTGTGGCGTCCACAATACATGATGGAAACGTCACTTGCTGTTTGAAGATTCCTTGACTTTTCTACGTTATAAGTTGATGTGACGTCCCTGTTTGGAACTGTAGCTGTTTAACTCCACACTCACATCATGCATACAAACCAGACTAAAGACACCATATTATTTCGCCTTTATCATCCCTGATGTCTGAGGGTGATACACCGCGCTTCAAGTGCCAGTATTATCTTACCTTTGGCAAGAAGAAGAAATATGACACCCTCAACATTGTGTGGCAAATAGAAATCATCCACGGAACATTTATCCACGCAACATATTTCCTACGCAATAATGTGTCACGGGATTTGCCTCCCTTTTGCTCTGCAGTAGTGGTACACCAGTGGCCAAACTCAAGAGTATCTAAAATGGGTCGTCAAAGGTGTCTACCTTCGCACAAGATTACTCTTGGCAGAGTTGTAGATAGAAGGATAATGACGCTTCTATCTCAAGGGTGCATCACCAGATAATTCAGAAGTCAAGAACAATGCTGCAAAGGGCAAAGCACTATTAACTCATATCTGATCCGGCACCTTTTGTGAAGTTTTAAGCAATGGTTTGGCATATTCGATCCCCAAGCTGGTTTTATCCAGCGAAATTCCTTTTATAATTACTTTTGGCTCTATGGCTGTAAATATATGTATAAATATGTTAAAGATTGTCGATATTTGAAGCACTTTCTTACCTATAAGAACTGAATCAACTATGATTTTGTAAAACAACATGTAACAAATTTAATAATCCATTAGTTTTTAACAAATTTAAATAAATATGGATGAAGATGATTTTAGACGGTTTTAAAATGTTGTCTTCACTGAGACTTAATTGGGGACTGATGGTTATTAGTATCCGTTGCGTTCCTGTTACGAAAAAAACTTAGTTTGCTGAGTATTGCACTGGGTCGTTGTTAGGTTTTTTTGTGATGAGGACTTTTCTCTAGAGGCGTCTAGATGAACTTCACTCCTAATGTCAGGGTGGGTGTCTTGACAACGTGTCCACTGCAGGTAGTTGGTGTCGAACACAGCTCTTGAATCACAGAAATAGTGGCAAAGATTTTTACTTCAGACTGGTCTGGTACAAAGAACCGTCTTGTAGCTTCGAACTACGAACTTTAGGAAAAATAAAAGAGCAAGTGCCTCTGCTAAGTACGTTTGTGGGTTGCAAATTAACAGGCGCATTGTTTCGCTGTCCACCAATCAATGTTAGCCTCTCTGAATAATTATTCTCTCTGAATATACACAGTATAACTCAGGGAATGTGATTAGAAATCACCGTTATTCTTCTGGTTATTTTAATGGTGGAAATGTGTCTGGACAGCGCGAGGGCAATGGCTTGCCTGAATTACAATTAACAAGGTACATATATCTCACAAAATGATGTTATACACTTTAGGCACATGTGATGTAATCACTTCTCATTGCTCCATTCGGAGTCTGGTCACCTCTGCTATCGGTTTTCTGTACGACTAAGAAGCAATCGCCAGCGCTTGCTGTAGTGGTTTATGAATATACTATTTTCATATGTGAGTCGGGGTGTTAATCCCTTACTATCCCCCGCGTGTTTTAAAATATCAATTTTAAAATTTAAACTCGTGATCTCTTTCAAATATGACAGTAATACTTCCGATTGTATTTGTACAAACTCACAAACACATCGGTGAAATTATTTCCTGTATAATAGCTTCAGCCCATATTGTCTCCCCTGACAGGTTATCTGTAATATTGATAAATTACACCGAAGATGGTCCAGCAGAAGCGATTGCATATATCACCTGTGTTTACGAGTACTTCTCCCAGGCGGATTTCTTTCCGTCGATCGGACGAGACCACATGTGTGTCAATAATGACCGTCTCTATCAATGGTGGCTAGACGACTTAAGTGATGAACGTATTAACCGCTGACCTGTCTAATTAGCGTTGTCATACTACGATTCACCTGGTGAAACGAAAACAAGTCTAGGGAGTGGTCAGCGCAAAAAATGTAAGTGCATAAAATATGCCAAATAATAGGACGATCAGTGAAGGAAATGAAGTGATACTGTCGGAGAGAACTAAAGTTATGAAAAGTGCACAACTGATTTCATCACAATATGTATCTTCTAGATTTATACATAACAGTAGAGATTAAATAGAGTTCATATTAATGTAAATAAATAATTCACATAAATTGGTATGTTGTGGGCACTCATAAGAAATAAAGAAGTAGAAAACTAGACAACGTAAAGATCAAAAGACGTGATAGGCTAGCTGAAGACTCGGACCTAGATCCCTCAGAACAGCACCACCGCCTCGATACGAGCGCGAATCGTGACTAACCTCACTTTCAACTAGGCATCATAATGATTTCTTGTTTCGTAGCTCATAAATGGTGTCTACTCTCTGGTTTGGAATTACGCAGGTGCGAAATCTGATTTCATGCAATGTGCAAAGCGAGTAGACGAGATGGCTGGGTTGTAACACAAGTATAGAAAGTGAAGGTTCACAGAGAGATATAATTAAAGCCCACTCAATGATATGCCCTTATAGGCCGTAATATCTTTATTTGGCATTGACTGGTACACAGTATCGTTGTCTGGTGAGAACAATAAAACACACAGGGGATTGTAGTGAAGTGAATCTGTATGACAACACGCTCAAAAATTCCCTGCTCAAAAACAAGTTAACGTATTTTTTAAATCTATAAATAACTACAGTATTTGAAATTTGTCTGAGGGCCCAGTCAAATTTACCGCCAACAATTTATCTAGGTATTTGAATTTTTCTAAGAAACAAGTCAAAAGTTACCGCCCACCCCAAAATTTATCGGAGAGCATAGTACAAATGTAACAACCAATCAAATCGTTTCCTTTGCTTGTAGTGACAAGAAAATTTTGGTTGAAGTGGAAATAATGCCTATTTTGTGTTTTTGACCGAACGTAGATAATTTATTTCTTAATAACTAAAGATAAGTAAAATAGAAGGGATATCTGGAATTATTGCGCTGGTATTGCTTAACACATAAACATAAAGATTCCCTCATAATAAAATTATCTTAACTTAGAAAAATTTATTTTAGTGATGTTTTTACATCAGGGTTAAGCCCAATTTAATTACTTAAAAATTACCCAGATTAAAATGCAAAAGAATAACTAAGGGAAAACTATATAGAATGATAGAGAACAATTGGCCGTTTGGTTATCACTTTTGATAATTAAAATCGGTCCATTAATAACTGAAATATAAAATATTAAAAGATTTTAAATGACAGTGGCGTTGTAACCATATGGAGAAAAGAAGATAACCCCTGAATATGAAATGGTTAATATAAAATTAAAGACTGTAGCTAATTTGGTTAGCTCTTTAATTTGATCAAAATACATGTCTAATAATGTAACATACTTATAAGTGGAGATAAATGATTAGAGTGCTTAGGAAGATTGTTCCTATTGTTCGCTGGGTTTCATCACCTACGTACAAGTGTGTCAGAATCTGGAGGGACAGTGTGAGGCAACCTGCTTGTTGTTTCTGTATCAAGATTTACTGTTTTCAACTGACTCCAGGGAGCACTTTGGTGTAGAAGTGTTCCATTACCTCGAGCAAGTTACCTGTGGGCCTAGGGAATGCGCCCCTGAGGTGACAGCCCTCAACTGCTTATTTTCCTGGTGCTCTTTTCGACGCTTTCTCGAGAATATTTCTAAACTAACTTATAACTGCACGGATTCATCATTGAGTATTGACGAAATACGTATGTATTTCTAATTCATGATGACTGATTTTATTAATATAACTTATTTCGCGGGAGTGTTAAACGATAAGCCAAGCTCTCCGCTTGCAGTTTATAATGTAAACTATAACGAGTACCTAGTATGTATAAATATTTTACATGTTGTTTTTCTTTATTCAGGGAAAACTGGGGTAACCCGACTTTGCCAGCGTTGTAGCACAGAGGCATATTTGTGAAGAACATAAACACTTTTTTGTTTCCTTAAAGACTTTTGTGTAAACCTGTCTAGATTGCACTGGCGGTCTGAATGACAGAGTACCCATTATACAAACTTTTAAGATCTAACGAAGTAACGGGCCTAGCGCGCCAGCTTTAATTCTTCCAGAGAAAAACCTCAAGTACATTTTCAGCCTTTGCGGCAAGTAAGATATTACTATCAGTAACTTTTCCCCGACATTTATGACAACTTGTGGAGTGACCAAGAGTTTTACCTTTGATCGAAGTTCCAAACCTGACATTTTCCTAAGTAGTGGAAACCTCATGATTCTGACATTGCGAGCCCGCTTAAACCTAATCCTTACCTCGTGACACTAACGTTAGTCTGAAAAAAAGTCGCCTGAAGAGGACGCTCCCCGGAACCCTTGGATGAACCAAAAAATCTGCAGAGCTGGGATCTGCTTCATTGAAACGACAGAATCAGATAAAATTGTGTATGTGTCCCAAAGTTTGCGCCAGACGGCGAACAACAGCACGATTTTAGGTAAGATTTATATCAGGGCCCTGATGAATGAACAGAGAGAAAGCAGGAACGAGTGATTTTTGTGTGGCTAACAATATTTTTCCTTAGGATAGATCAGAGTATCAAAGTCTTTTCATGCCTTTAAAAGGGAAATCTTAGACTAAATCATATGTATCCGTGACTCTTTGGGGCTATCTCTTTGCTTCTAACAGGACTGTGGGCTGTCCATCGAGGGAAGATCATACCAATGGGTCTATCATCCTTGTAGCAATTCATTGACTTTATGATTTTTTTTTTTTTTGTATATGCTTTGTTTACACTTATTATGAATAGGAACCATAAGTATTATTTGAAGATGTTGCAGAAGTCACAAGATGAGATGCTGTAAAAGTGGATAACTCAGTTGACTAAGTAAGATTAGAGAAGAGAAAAAAAGGAAAGGAAAAACAGAGATGAATGGCAAGCTGATGGCCAAACTTGGCACTACTATAGACAAGTAAATTAATAAGCACATGTTTCAAGAGGAGAATAATGTGTATTATTGTGGGCTCAGAATAAATGAACTATTAGTTGTCGTCAGAAACAATTACGACGAGTAAGGGACTTGAAAACTTAACCTTTATAAAATCACTCATGTGCTCTCACATGTAAGTATATATTTATACCTCTGCAGATATATCTAAGTAAATAAATTAAGGGGCTGCTGTAAAACTGGTAAGGAATATAAGTTTATAAACTAATAAAAAGGTATTGAATCAGTTTTACAAATAACAGTTCACACGAGACAAGGGACGTTTCGGGTTTTACCCTTCGTCAGCAACAAACAGGTGACAAAGACAAGAATTACATATAGAAATAGATACTACAAAAACATACGATGATAAGAAACAATACAAAATGAGCGATAGAAGCAGATAGAAAAAGTACAATGATAATACAAGAAAATCGAAAAACCTAACAGAAATACCGAATCAAGAAATTAAATAATAAACGAAACGAAAAAAAAAGAGGATGAACAAAACTTCGGAACAAGTCACTTAGCTAGAAATGTAAATGCTCGGAATACACTAGATCGTAGTCCTCTCTCCAAGAAATCTCGAAGAAATCCTTCACGGCTTTCCCAGACAGACAATATGGCGTTTCTTTTCATCGCTCGTGAGCGACCATATTGTATCTGTAGAGATCGACTATCGAAGATGGTCAGACGCCCAAGGTAACAAACGTATTACCACTGACCTGTGTAATCAACCTGGTATTGTTACAGCTCACTTGGTGAAACGTAAACAAGTCTGGGTGGGGTCAAAGCAAAAAGAATGTAAGGGCAATAAATATGCCAAATAATAGGCCGATGAGTGAGAAAAAATGAAGAAATGAAGTGACACTACCGGAGGGGACGAGATTTTTATAAAAAGTGCAAGACTGATTTCATCACACCATATACATTTGCACTGATTGAAAAGGTTAATATGCGTTTGGTTCTTTATGAGAAACCCGCATCCAACAGTCATCAGCTCTTGCAATGGTCAAGCAACAACCAGGCCCGGCAGAAAATGTTATTAGTGATAAAACAGTCGACTGTGGCCATCTCAATGTTGTTTACTAATTAATCGGGCTCTCCCATGCACTGGCTGGTCGGAAATGTGTTACAATTAATATGTAAACAGAATTTCACTCCGCAGATCCATGTGTCAATATGGGTTCAAACGAAATTCATTGATTACCATAATCATATAGGAAGGTCGATGAAATCCCGATAAGAAAAAAGTTGAAGGAAGGGAGTGGAAACATCGAATCGAAAATACCAAATTCTGTGGGAGGTGGAAAAAATAAAGTGAAGAGCACAGAATGAATTACAGGATGGCACAGGTAAATTTGACGCTCGATGTTCTGTTGTCACCCAATGGGCTGATCCCCCGTTGGCTTGTCACGCCGATTACGGAAACAACGGCAGATGGATCTATTTGTTGTTGCCCTAAAGACGCCGCTAGGCGTGATGGGAAACTACAACAGAGAAAATCAATCTGCTGTTGCCCTTAAGACGCCACAAGGCGTGATGGCCTCTGACTGCTTGGTCGGTCTTTGGCTAAGGACGGAAGAAGAAGAAAGAAGAAGAAGTTCTGTTGTCACAATGCCACAGCGTTCTACTCTAAACAAAACCATTTACAAATATACTGTAAAAAATAAGTAAAAATGACCCTTAGAATATGAAAAAAAAGGCTTAGGTTGAAAAAGTATCGGATATAATTGAAAATATTTTGTATGAAAATTTTTCCCACGTTTTGACTTTTAATTAACTGTCTTGTGGCCGTCGTATGTACGACTTGTCGTACGTGCATAAGTCGTAACTCGGAGACAACCTGTTACACGAATGCTTCGTTTATACATAAATAATTCAAGCATAATGACGCCATACATATACCTGTCACAAAAATTAGGGAATATTGAATTTAAAAGTTATCCAAAGACAATATATTTCAAATTAGTTCATTTATTCCTCCATACAAGTAAACCTGAGCATCATAAGACATTTGCGGCATAAGAAGTGTTATGGCTTTACTCACATGATTTTAGTCGCACTGGGACTCATCAGAAAACATCACTAATGCCCACTGTTGATTGGTCCACCGATGATGACGTTGGCACCACTTCATTCTTGCTCGCCTGTGTTGTGGTGACATGGGCAAAGCTACAAACGGTCTGCGTGAGGCCAGTTGCACTTGGTGCAAACGGTTTCGTACTGTCTGAGTTGAGACCCGGATCCCAGTGGTCTGTTGAAGGTGTTGCCGAAGTTGAGTAGCATTTAGAGTCCGAGTTTTGAGGGCCTGAGTAACAAGAAGTTGATCTTATCGGCGTGTAGTGACTCTTGGGCGGCCAGTCCGTGGCAGATCAGCCACTGTGCGGAAATTTTGATACCTGTTCAACAGTCTGCTGACAACTGACTGTGAAACATTGAGGTTCCGAGCAACATCCACTTGCCGACTTCCGGTTTGCAACATGCCTATGCCTATCCATCTCTGCTGTTCTGTCAAACGTTCCATGACGAAGAAAATAAATTTTATCTGTTGCGGAGTCTTTTAATACCTGTCCATGGTGAGTAGTGTCCATCAAACCCGAGATACACGCATTTTTGTGAAAAAGAATAATGTGGGAACTTTACGGATGGGCCCCACCTCTGTTCTTTTGATTGGCTCATCACGAGCCACCAGGTCAACATGATATTGCACGTGAGAGTGGAGAAGAGCGTGCTCGATATGTCCATATAACCATTAAAATACGAAATCCACTCTTTTGTAAAATAATACATACCATCTTAAAATATCCCCTACTTTTTGTGACACTTACATATCTTATAGACCTACAGGGAAGGTCACACGCACTCGCTGATAGACAGATAAAGAGTGAGTCACTGACATAGACACTAAGGATTAAACTGTTTCTGGAATGCTCAAACGTTAAATTTTAGGCCATCTTTTTTAACCCTGGGTACCCAGCCTGGCCAAGCCATGAGGTTTTACGTTCTGACACTTTTAAACCTCATCTTATTAAACGACCTTCTCCCACCGGTCCCAAGGTTGAGTCGGGGGTGGGAGAGAGAAAGAGAGAGAACAGATTAGAAGTCTGCGTTCCCAAAGGGAGAAAAGTTCGATCAAGTTACCTAAAAGCCGGTTTGAACAGAGAAAAACCTTCACGGTACTAATTGAATGAGTTAAGGAATTTCATAAAAGATGGAGTCGTGTTACTTTTAACAGAGACCTATCAAACTTTGTTACTTTATTTGTTTCCTGTATTATTTTTTGTGCGTTTTCCCTGCAAACTAATACTTTAAACTAATACTAATAATGTAATCTGGAGCGGCTGGCTTACAATTCTCTCCTGAAGCTGTAGAAGGGGTACATTATCTGTACTGCTCCACTGTGAGTGTTCTTGACGTTGTTTTAGAGGTATAATATCAGAACTGCTCCAGTTGATGATTGGTCGTGAGGAAGAAGAAGATATTATTTATTTGTTGCCAGTGGTCTTCCGTGGATATTGTGATTGAAAATGTTTCTCTTATTTCCTGATTTCTTCGATATTCCACATTATACTGTTGTCTATAGCTGTAAACATATAAGGAGGGGAAACCCGAGGCCTGTAAACAGTAAATAAATAAACTAACAACACACAAAGGTATGATCAGGCACTCAGTAGAAGACCAGACAACAGAAAAACAACAGAAGTGATAGGCTTACCGGGATCGAACCAGGACCTTCCGAAAGCCACCCACCGCCTAGCCACGGGATCGAATCGTCACTATCCACACTGCCAGCTAAGCATTACAAAAATAATGCTTCACCGTCAGAGGTCTAGCACGAACTCCCACGCGTCCCGGATATGTACCATAGGACGACCCAGACTAATTATAGTCGCAATCACTGCTTCAGTTCCACTGTTAAACAGTATAGGCCAGATTACATCGCTTTAGTTCATCATACCTAATCCGGGACCCCAAGATGCAGCAATACTGAATGCAGTCAGCGACTCATAGCTTGACTGTCTGCGTCAGGACCAGCGAACCAGAGCTGGTCAAGACCGTGCTCCACCTCCACCTGGTGGTCCTGGAAACAGTCTGCAGCAGTGCAGGCTGGCTGAGCGAGCACGGATCGAAATGGGAAGGCAAACCCGGTCCTTAAAAAATGCCGTGCAGAAGTCGGATGTGTCGACCGAAAGGTGCAGATATCACAGCTTAGGCGTAAACAGACACAACGCAACCACCGTCCTTTTCAGGACGAACGAGGAAGAAAAAGAAGATACCTAATCCATGTTTTCCCATGATTTTGTCGAGGGCGGTGTTGCCTGTTCCTATTTTTGCGTTTAGGTCCCCTATCAAAATTGTGATGTCCTTTCTTTTCTTTTTGTCCAAGACATTTTGTAGTCTGGTGTTAAAAGTCGTCTGTTTTAGATTCTCATTATTACGCATGCAAGGGAATTAATTTTATTTTGTGACGCATCTAATTAGATGTTAGGAATAGCAGCAAAGGGACATTACTGCTTTTATATCTTAATGTTAATCTTAATCTTTCACTTATATGTTTATTTCATAATTGCATTTGATTTTGTGGAAAAGACTTTAAATAGCAAACAATATGTTAGCGAAAAATGTGATAATATTGTAAATTTACATAAGCAAATAATAAATTTAAAAAATGATCGCTTATCATTAAAATATTAACTGATTACTTTGCTAACATTAACTTTATCTATATATATGAAATTAATTTTACCACCATTTGTTAGGTTCAAGTATTGGGTTTAGAATACACTTTATCTAGAGGAGGAAATTCAGTTTTCCTCCGAAAATAAAAGATACGAATGGTTTTATCTCACTCATCTAGGGAGTGCACGAAAGCGTGTTTTAATTTAAATATTATAAAACAGTATTGTTTCAGTTCTACACAGAAAGTCATTTTTAAAACTGATTCAATACTGTCTTATTTGTTTATATAGCCTATATATTTATTTCCTTACCAGTTTTACAGCAGCGCCTTACTTACTTACTTAGTCGTTCCTTTTCTACCGTGAGGTGTAGAGGTTTGGAAGAGAGAGCGCCAGACTATTCTATCAGCTGTCTTCTTCCTGGCCTGGTTCCATTCTAGTCCTCGGTCCTTCAAAGATTGTCTAATGTTGTCCTCCCAGCGGACTCTGGGTCGTCCTCGGGGTCTGGATCCTTGGCTCTTTGTTTCCCATGCTTGTCGTGGTAGCCGATCTTCTCCCATTCTGCAGACATGGCCAAACCCATCTTAGTTGGGACTGTTCTATTTGGGTTAGGTCTGCAGCGCGGTGGGATTTTAGGCCTTGACGTATCGTCTGGTTGCGGACCATGTCTCTTCTTGTTACTTCAACCACCTTCCTCAGATACCTCATTTCTGAGGTTTGGATCTGGCTTTTGTGGGTTGTAGTCATTGCCCATGACTCGCACCCATATGTCAAGACTGGGACATAGGTGGAGCGGTATACAGCCATCTTCGTTTTCTTACCAACCTCTTTCTTGCTGAGGAATCCTCGATTTATGGCCTGATAAAGTCTCCTAGCCGCTGCTTTTCGAGTGGCCAACTCTTCTTTGATGCCTCCCTTTCGATCTATAATAGCTCCAAGATATTTAATGTACGATAAGTGTCACCTTAAATGTTGTTTCCTATCAGGAAAGTTTTGGTTGTATTTGAAAGAATGTATCTGTGTGTGTGTGTGTGTCATGCTCATTTAAATGGTTTGAGGGGGAGGAGGTGAAAAGCTAGACAGGGGACACTTGTATTAAGCGGCGCCAGACTTTGATAGTGTAGAGCGCATGTCCTAGAGAGCTCAAAGCGTTATTTCGCCATTATAGAAATCTATACAGAATTATTCAAGCGTGAGCAACTGTTCTTTACGTCTGATTTTTCATTTTTCTCACCTGACAATTGAGCACGCAATCGATTTGAAAAATAAAATGCATTTTGCCCGGTTCCTCCCTGAGATTGTGCATGACACCTGTACTGTCTCCCTTACACAGGTATATTTTTTATGAGTAGTTGTCAACTAAATATCGAAACGAATTGTAAAGAAACGCAGTTCAGTTTGCCCGTGGGTTACCGGGGCCCGAAAGGGGTGCTAAGAATAGTAAACCCTGTTATCAATTCCTGCATTTTTCTCATTAAATTAATATTAGACAAACATAAAGGTATGTTTTCAGGCACTCGTAAGAAATAGAGAAATAGAACACTTGGACAACAGAAAAACAACAGACGTGAGTGGCTTACCCAGGGTTCGAACCCCGTACCTTCCGTACGACAACTCCGCCTAGCTATACAAGCGAATCACACTGACCCCACGGCCAGCTAGGCATCCCCAAAAAGGATGCTTTACTGACTAGTCATCGGTGCGAAACACAAGACAACACCAGAAGTATACAGTGGGCAACTCAGCCCATTAATGACGCAATCACTTCTGTTGTTCCTCTATACAGCAGTATATGTCAGTCCAAACAAGACAAAGACCTTGATACTGTGTCCAGTAAATGATAGAAGACTTAAGAACAGTAGTATAGAACAGAGGGTAGGTTTCTGGTATTGTATAAACATTAATAACACATAAGGAAGGGAAACCCGAGGCCTGTAAATTTGCTGTTTACAGGCCTCGGGTTTCCCTTCCTTATGTGTTATTAATTTTTCTCATTATCTTTGTCTTTTCCCTGTGTATTTTTGTCACGGTTCGCCTCCACTGCTTTGCAGTAGTGGTCCAACAGTGACCAAAACTCAAGAGTATCTAACATTGGCTCGCAAGGTATCTACCTGCGCGCAAGATTACTCTTAGCAGAGATGTAGATAGAAGATAAATGACACTTCTACCTGCAGGGAAAATTCACAAGATATTTCCAGAAGTCACGAACAATGTTACTGTCGTAGATTTTTGATAGGAGAATTAAGACTGGGGTTGGTCCCTTCTGAATAGGTTAGAATAGGTGATAGACACCGTGAGAGTTAGTAAAAAGAAATAGATTCCACGAGTGAGATGATAGAATGTGATATAGAGGCTGTCTCTGAAAGCGAAAAAAAATTCTTCTCTCTCTCACCTATCTTCTAACGACAGCTTTACAGCGTCAGACAGTCTAAACACATATATATATTTTACCTATATTTCTATCTACTCACGGGCACGCACATACACGTGACGACAGTTAAACACACAGACGTGGGAAACCTATAACAATACTTATATAAATATTCTAGAACGAGCTGACCAACACGCTGATTAATTCCAAGGGAAATTTAAATTATCATTTAAAATTTCTTCACAACACATAGAATTTACATCAAAACATATACAAATAGTCATAAAATATCAAGAGAATGCTACAAGGATGATAGCCCCGTTATGATATTAACTCTAGGTTTAGCCCACAGCCCCGTTATGAGACAGATGATGGCCCAAAGAGTCATAAATACATATGATTAGGGTCTAATATTGTCCTTCAAAAGGAACAATTTAATCAAGCAGCCAATCTTCCGTAAGGAGATTATAAAATGGGTGAATCAATAGTTATCAAAAAAAAACTCACTCAGTCCACTTTCACTCGGTTCTTTCATCAGGGTACCATGGCACACGTGCTTACCTAAAAAAACTTGATGTTGTTCACCGTTAGGCGCAACCGTGGGACACTTCTCTATAGTGAATCTGTATTCTTTGGATAAAGCGAATCCCAGCTCTACAATTACAGGTTTCTTCCACTGTTTTTCGGGGAGCATTCACTTCACCAGTTATGTTTTTAGATTACTGTTCATGACACTTAGATTAGTTAGGGTAAGCAAGTTTGAACGGGCACACAGAGTCAAAACACGAGGGTTTCCTTCATTTGGGAAAAGCTGACCAGTGGACAACTTCTTTTAACAGATAGTCTTGGTTCACTATATGCTCTTTCAATACTTGTCGAAAATATTAATGTTATTTCTTGTAATTATTCTCGCCGCCCGGCAGCATTTATATTTAAGTTTATTTTGAAGAAATAAAGTCTGGCTCAAAGACCCAGTATAAACATTTAGTCTTTAGGAAACCGTTATTGGGATTGGTATTACTGTCTATCTCTGATGGCACATGCACTGTCAGACCAGTGTTACTTGAAACAACCCACGTGGTTAAAGTTAGGAAATGTCTATTCTTCTCACAAGTATGACTCTTTACTACTTAACGCCGGCTAAGTTCTGGGTCACCACAGTATTCACTGCATAAAATGGAAAAAGCACATATAAAATAATTATACATACTATGTATAAGGATATAACTTATATTTTAAACTGCTAGCGTAGAGCTTAACATTTAACACTTCCCGTGAAATAAGTTATATTATAAAATCAATCATCATGAATTTGAAATACATATAAATATATTTCGTCAACACTCATGAGACATCTAGCAGTTATAAGTTAGTTTAGAAAATGTATCTCGCCTGAGTATTAGCAGTTAAATGGAATTATTTTTATTAGCCGAATGGGTTTAGCTAGAAATTTATAATTTATCTTGCTTTCCACTGTAACTCGTCGACTAAAGAATATAACAAACTATTAAAATAATCACTCTGCACACAGAACTAGTTTTAAATGAAATAGGCGATTAAACACTTTATCACTTCACAAAATACTATAGATCTATTATATATAATATTTACCTCACGCAGAACTACAGACTAAACCATGAACTAGAATACTGTAATCTAATGGTAATCTATAACTCGGCAAAATGTTGCCAAGCAACTCAGACTTCGCCAAAACACAGATATTTGATCTAGCACAGTGATCTGCCTACTGCGAATTTAAGAGTCAGAATGAAATTAAAGTTTAACATTCTGGTTATATATACCAAACAGACAAAGAGGTGAACGTTTATTTCGTAGAACGAAATGCTCTCCCCTTTCCGGCTTTAACGATACGTTTAACACCTAAACGCATGTCGTAACTGCCACCTACTGACCGAGATGTACGCGTGTCAATTGCAAATCTCAGACACCCCGTCTGCAGTGCGGAGCGCAATTTCACACTTCACCGGACTATCCCGACGAAAACTCACGCAGTTGCTGCAAAAGGTAGACAATCCGTCTGCCTGCCATGTGCGACGGAGCGAATTCTCACACCCCAGGCCCAGAAATCTGGTCAGGCAGCGCTCTGACCGGGGAAACTGCAAACGTCTGGCGAGAACCGTATATTCACAGCTATCGTTCGACCGGCAGAGACTGACATCTATGTAATACCATCACTAGTGCGATTCTCAGTTTTGAGAACAGAAACAGGTATACGTTAAGAATGGGGAAGAAAATATTTTTCGCAAACGAATGGATGCGAAAAATACAGGAAAGAAAGTAAAAAGGATAACAAAAATAAAGGATACGGTTGAAAGAAGAAAGAAGAGGTGTAGGCAATTTATGATCAATAACCTCTGTGACAATTACATTGGGCTGAACAATTGTTAACGCATTATATCTGGTCCGTCGCCTTCTGTGAAGGATTTAAGGTTATTTTTAACAAAATGATGAGATAAATCCGTTTCCGGAATGAAACTGGGTTCTACACCGATATTTTTTCGTTGAGTGTTACTGTTTTCGGGAGAGTACATATAAGGGAAACAATACAATTAATGTCTAACTTTCAACCCCAGTTGCATCCCTTAGATGTGACCGACGTACAAACGGCGATAATTATTATTATGTGATGATTAGATAATAATCATACTTATATTATATCGACATGACAACAAGCGCTGTAGCCACTGGGGAAGAGAAAAGTTGTACAGCTAAAGAAATACATCATGTGAAACGATGATTTACAACTTCCGAACCGAGACATTACACGAGGAATGAAAAATAATAATAAAAACAAATTGACAGGTATTGTTTAAAATGAAGTTTTCAATTATTTTCACTTGAAATAATTCAGCATTTAAAGCATAAAATAAACACAGGTGTATTTTTTTCTTTACCGGAGTTTGTAACCTTGCTGATTAATATACTCGTTTTACATCTATTTCTTTTCAATCTTCTTATAGTTTTTTTTTTTCATTTTTTTCTCCTCCCTAACACTTTATTCTTCAATGTCCTTTGAAGTCCTTATCTATAATATATTTTTTCTCTGTCCCTCTTACTTAATAATCTTTCACGTTCTGTTTACAAATATTGAAGCTTCGCACTGTATATAAAGCTCGGAACTAGGGTTTTTTTTGGGTTTTTTTGTGCCCATCAATCATCTTATATAAAGAATGTATCTTTGTTATTGCCCATAATTTCCACATGGCAAAACCAAATAATATACTTAGTTCTTTAACATGTTAGTTTTCTCAACATCATTAAAAAAAACAGACAATCAAAACCAACAAACAAACACGACTGGGAATGGGAGACATCAATACAAGATATATTTTTCTCATCGTTAATTCTCAAGCTTTGTTATTCCTGTCATTAACATATAATTATACACGTTTCCAGTTGTCTTTGTTGTTTTTCTTTGCTGCGGGAGATGTGTGCATTTAGTTTGTTTTCCTTCTGGCGGAGAGTGATAAATTTTAATCATAGGACAAGGAAAATCACTTAGGACGAATTTGAGTTTGAAAATATAAAAAAAGTTTTATGACACCTGAAACAACAGGTAAAACTGACTGATTCTGTCTACAGTTCCCAGCTGCCGTGTGTCTTAAAGGATTATCGCTTAACTGAAACGGAACCGAGAAGAAACTGACGTGTCTGAGAATGGGGAAGATGAAAATTGTTAGACTTCTGGATTTTAGTTCTAGTTGTTTGCTAATGGATGTCGCTAAGTGAGCATTTAATTGCAGTAATGGTATTGTATGTGTGAAGTTCTTGTAGTAAACTGTTTTTTTTTCATTAGCCCATGCAGGAACTGAGCAATGGTAGACTCTTAAAGACAGCGACATGAAAGAAGCTGATCTGATCAGCAGAAGTTTACCTCTTCTGCTCGGCAAGTTAGTTTCTCAGCTCTTTCAGTATCTTGACAGCTGGGTCACGAGTCACAAATGTAATACTTTTTTTTAATTATAGAAGGGCATACAAAGAGTGGGTCTGAACCGACGTAGCTTTTTCACAATTTTTTGTATGTTCGAGCAATTATCTGTAAGCTGCAAGTGAAATGATCGAGTTAACCATGTATGTGATTTTTTTTTCCCGAGAGTGGGAGATTTGGATTTTGTCACGAGACTTATGAAAGGTTGTGTTTATATGGCAGATAACGATTTTGTATTAACATTACAAATGAATCCCGTCAGCGTTTCGAGAAAGGCACGCAATGCACAAGGAAAACAAAATTGAACATCAAAAAGAAGGAGCGTGCCTTTCTTTCTTTTCATGGTCTATTTTTAAGAAACTATGGAAACGGCGGGCTTTGCACCGTGAAAGATAAATTGAACACCTTTATATTTTACACAGATTGCCTCGCAAATCATCGCCTGTGCGTATGAGTATGTGTCACGGGATTTGCCTCCCCTTTGCTCTGCAGTAGTGGTACACCAGTGGCCAAACTCAAGAGTATCTAAAATGGGTCGTCAGAGGTGTCTACGTTCGCACAAGATTACTCTTGGCAGAATTGTAGATAGAAGGATAATGACACTTCTATCTCAACGGCATTTTACAAGATAATTCAGAAGTCAAGAACAATGCTGCAAAGGGCAGAGCACTATTAACACATATCTGATCCGGCACCTTTTGTGAAGTTTTAAGCAATGGTTTGGCATGTTCGAGCCCCAAGCTGGTTTTATCCAGCGAAATTCCTTTTATAATTACTTTTGGCTCTATGGCTGTAAATATATGTATAAATATGTTAAAGATTGTCGATAATTTATGCGCTCTCTTACCTATAAGAACTGAATCAACTATGATTTTGTAAAACAACATGTAACAAATTTAATAATCAATTAGTCTTTAACAAATTTAAATAAATATGGATGAAGATGATTTTAGGCGGTTTTAAAATGCTGTCTTGACTGAGACTTAATTGGGGACTAATGGTTATTAGTGTCCGTTGCGTGCCTGTTACAAAAAACACAGTTTGCTGAGTACTGCACTGGGTCGTTGTTAAGTTTTTTGTGATGACTCTTCTCTAGAGGCGTCTAGATGAACTTCACTCCTAATGTCAAGGTGGGTGTCTTGACAACGTGTCCACTGCAGGTAATTGGTGTCGAACACAGGTCTTGAATCACAGAAATAGTGGCGAAGATTCTTACTTCAGACGGGTCTGGTACGAAGAACCGTCTTGTAGCTTCGAACTACGAACTTTAGGAAAAATAAAAGAGCAAGTGCCTCTGCTAAGTACGTTTGTGGGCTTCAAATTAACAGGCGCATTTTTTCGCTGTCCACCCACCAATGTTAGCCTCTCTGAATAATTATTCTCTCTGAATATACACAGTATAACTCAGGGAATATGATTAGAAATCACCGTTATTTTTCTGGTTATTTTAATGGTGGAAATGTGTCTGGACAGCGCGAGGGCAATGGCTTGCCTGAATTACAATTAACAAGGTACACATATCTCACAAAATTATACTATACACTTTAGGCACATGTGATGTAATCAGCACTTCTCACTGCTCCATTCGGAGTCTGATCACCTCTGCTGTCGGTTTTCTGTACGACTAAGAAGCAATCACCAGCGCTTGCTGTAGTAGTTTATGAATATACTATTTTCATATGTTGAGATTGCCAGACTCCTATGACTGGTATAACCATTTAGCAATTACAGGCAAGTCACAATTTACGCCAATGGGATATACAATCTCCTAGCACAGTAGAATGGGCACAGCAACTTTGATTAGATGCTTCGAACACTTGGTTGGGAACATTTTTTTTATATTCCTCTTATGACGAGTGGGCTGATTCCTCAATTTTTCTGTCTTTGTATTTAAAATTGCGGGTTCTCTATTAAGTTATAAAGATGACCAAATACTTTGATCTGTCACTTTTAATTCTGAAATACTAGTCCGATGTCTCTCTGGCTTCTGGGAGTTGCTAATTTGACGTTGCGATACAGTCTGATTTGTATCCCAGATTTCGCTAGTTTATATCTCTAATTTCTCAGTTCAAGTCCCATATTGTACTTTTAAACCAACTTGCCAATGAAAGCCAAAGTCTATTCCGGCTCTCAGATTAAACCAATGGTAAGGTCTTTTGAACTATGTGAGTCGGTGTGTTAAACCCTTCTATCCCCCGCGTGTTTTAAAATATCAATTTTAAAATTTGAACTCGTGATCTCTTTCAAATATGACAGTAATACTTCCGATTGTATTTGTACAAACTCACAAACACATCGGTGAACTTATTTCCTGTACAATAACTTCCGCCCATATTGTCTCCCCTGACAGGTTATCTGTAATACTGATACATTACACCGAAGATGGTCCAGCGGAAGCGATTGCATATATCACCTGTGTTTACGCGTACATCTCCCAGGCGTATTTCTTTCCGTCGATCTGGCGAGAACACTTGTGTGTCAACAATGACCGTCTCTTTCAATGGTGGCTAGACGACTTAAGTGATAAACGTATTAACCGCTGACCTGTCTAATTAGCGTTGTCACACTACGATTCACCTGGTGAAACGAAAACAAGTCTAGGGAGTGGTCAGAGCAAAAAATGTAAGTGCATAAAATATGCCAAATAATAGGACGATCGGTGAGGAAAATGAAGAAATGAAGTGATACTGTCGGAGAGAACTAAAGTTATGAAAAGTGCACAACTGATTTCCTCACAATATGTATCTCCTAGATTTATACATAACAGTAGAGATTAAATAGAGTTCATATTAATGTAAATAAATAATTCACATAAATTGGTATATTGTGGGCACTCATAAGAAATAAAGAAGTAGAAAACTAGACAACGTAAAGAACAAAAGGCTTGCTGAAGACTCGGACCTAGATCCTTCAGAACAGCACCACCGCCTCCATACGAGCGCGAATCGTGACTAACCTCACTTTCAACTAGGCACCATAATGATTTCTTGTTTCCGAGGTCAGAAATGGTGTCTGCTCTCTGGTTTGGAATTACTCAGGTGCGAAATCTGATCTCATGCAATGTGCAAAGCGAGTAGATGAGATGGCTAGGTTGTAACACCAGTATAGAAAGTGAAGGTTCACAGAGAGATATAATTAAAGCCCACTCAAGAATATGTCCTTATAGGCCGTAATATCTTTATTTGGCATTGACTGGTACACAGTAACGTTGTCTGGTGAGAACAATAAAACACACAGGGGATCAAGGGTGAAATTATGCCGAAATTTAGGGATAGAGGCAGAAAATGGAAAGCTGAAGAATGTACAGATTTTAGATGAAAAAAATGAAAGCTGGTAAAGATAATTGGACGAATATCATACTTCACAACAAGTCACGAACAAAAACATATACAGACCACGCGAGATACAACGATCTAACATGGGTTAATTGAAAGTCTAGGCTTCACAAAGAGCTGCAAGACACAAGAAAATTTTTTTTAATCGAATGCCTGTCGTTTACGCAGACGTATTAGAATATTGCTCCTGAGCGTGTGTCCGCTGACAAAGATACATGTGTCAATTACGTCTTACAGTGCTGTTGTTTTGTCTAAATGAAGCTGACTTTCACCTTGTTATATTGATTTTAAAAAGGGTGACAATCGACAATGTGGAAACCATAGAGGCATATCCCTTCTCAGTGTCCCTGGTAAAATCTACTCTAGAATCCTAGAGCAGAGACTCCGACGCCTAGCTGAGCCACAATTGGATGAGGTCCAGTGCGTATTCCGAGCAAACCGAAGTACTCAAGACCTAATCTTCACACTCAGACAGCTGAGTGAAAAGGCCCTTGAGTATAAGAGTGAGATCCATCTTTGTTTCATAGATCTGGAAAAGGCGTTTGACAGGGTCCCCTGGCGCAAACTTTGGGACTGTTTGGCAAGGAAGAATATTCCCGCACCTCTGATTCATGCTATACAGAGCTTCTACAAGTCTTGCAGAAATTATGTGAGGACAGCAAACCATAAGTCAGAAGAGTTCAGGACCACCACTGGTGTAAGACAAGGTGATATCCTATCACCTTACCTCTTCATACTCCTTATGGACGATGTCATCAAGGCATGTAAGGAGAGAACAAGAAAGTATTCAGTGGGGTACTGGAAGATGAGACAGGTCTATATTTCGGAGCTGGCATTTGCTGATGATGTTGCCCTGATTGCTAAATCAGAGGCACATCTCCAATCCAACCTGCAAGTCTGGAAGGAAGAGCTGGAGAAGAGAGGGATGGTCATAAGCAGCTCTAAAACAAAATCCATGGTGATATCACGAGAAGAAAGAAAAAACATCAGATTAAGTTGGGAGAACAGGTCCTGGAGCAGGTCGACCACTTTAAATATCTCGGAGCTATTATAGACCGAAAGGGAGGCATCAAAGAAGAGTTGGCCACTCAAAAAGCAGCGGCTGGGAGACTTTTTCAGGCCATAAATCGTGGATTCCTCAGCAAGAAAGAGGTTGGTAAGAAAACGAAGATGGCTGTATACCGCTCCACCTATGTCCCAGTCTTGACATATGGATGCGAGTCATGGGCAATGACTACAACCCACAAAAGCCAGATCCAAACCTCAGAAATGAGGTATCTGAGGAAAGTGGTTGAAGTAACAAGAAGAGACATGGTCCGCAACCAGACGATCCGTCAAGGCCTAAAATCCCATCCGCTGCAGACCAAATAGAACAGTCCCAACTAAGATGGTTTGGCCATGTCTGCAGAATGGGAGAAGATCGGCCACCACGACCAGCATGGGAAACAAAGAGCCAGGGATCCAGACCTCCAGGACGACCCAGAGTCCGCTGGGAGGACAACATTAGACAATCTTTGAAGGACCGAGGACTAGAATGGAACCAGGCCAGGAAGAAGACAGCTGATAGAATGGTCTGGCGCTCTCTCTTCCAAACCTCTACACCTCACGGTAGAAGGGGAACGACTAAGTAAGTAAGTATATTGATTTTATTAGTCCTTCGATTGGTTGCTGCGTTTATTTACCAGTAGTAATCAAGTTTCACGCCCTAAGTGAATTAACTCTCGTGTTCCAGCTGTGGCAACATAACCTCAGAAACATTAAAAGAAACTTTTTGTTATTATTATTCCATGTTCGTTTCCCGAAGTTCATTTTGCATTTGCCGTCTTCAGCTGCTTGTGTTTTAAAATTTGTCGAATGACTTGTGCAGGAACATTTAGATTTTCCTTACTGGACGGACAAAGAAGCAGATTTACTTTCTGTTTCAACATTTGTGACGTTACCTCAAGCCTGGTCCATAGGTAAAAGTTTGTAAGGTAAACGGGAAGGCTGTTTGAAACTAAATGAGAACATCAAAGAAGTCACGAGAAACTCTTGAAGCGTACATCTGCATGTTTAATTATTGTTTGCTATCAGCTTAATCATGAGATGTCATTGGGAAAAAGGGATTGCATGGAGGTCAATAATGACAGTGTATCATCCTGTGGTGTCATCTTCTGTTGCAAAAGAAACGTGGGGAGAATCAGAAACATTTCTGGAATCTACGTGGCCGGACTGTCGGCTATAATATAACGTAGAATAGAAGCCTGAAATGGTGCTTTCTTTTCTCTGTAAGTATAATTACAGCAACAACTTAGCTAAGATAAATAAATATGAACGTTAGAAATATTTCTGTTACCCGCTTGTCTTCTGTCAGTTTACGGGCATTGCTGCAGCAACTGTGTGACGAGTTTCAACGTGAACCAGGGAGCAGACAAACATTTAGATTTATAGTTTTTTTTTTTTTTTTTTTCGTTACGTTAAAAATTCAGTGTTAACATTAGTAATTAAAGCTGTTTTTATTCACGTGTGAAACAAACTGAAAAAAAAAAAAATCCGCAGAAGCTGCCTACAGGTTTGTTTTGCTGAGCATGTTCTTAAGTGGAGGTTAATTTTCAGGTTTTTTGTTTTATTGAACATGTTCTTAAGTGGATGTTAGTTTTGTTTTGTTTTACTGAACATATTCTTATGTGGGTGTTAATTTTCAGGTTTGTTTTATTGAACATGTTCTTAAGTGGGTGTTAATTTTCAGGTTTGTTTTATTGAACATGTTCTTAAGTGGGTGTTAATTTTCAGAATTGTTTCATTGAACATGTTCTTAAGTGGGTGTTAATTTTTAGGTTTGTTTTATTGAACATGTTCTGTGGGTGTTAATTTTAAGGTTTGTTTTACTAAACATGTTCTTCAGTGGATGTTAATTTTCGTATTGTTTCACTTAACATGTTCTTAAGTGGATGTTAATTTTCAGTTTTGTTTCATTGAATATGTTCTGGTGGATGTCAATTTTTAGATCTATCTTACTGACCATGTTCTATAATAGATGTTCATTCGTCCGTTCGTTGCTTCCGGTTTAATCTAAGTATGGGGGGATGAGCATGGCTCATAATTTAACCTTCATTTCCTTATTAGCTCATTACCTCCTCAGGTCCAACACAAAAATCCGAATGTTTAATTCAAATGTCAAAGTCAGTCCTATTGTATGGCTCTAAAATATGGAGAACAACAAAAACCAAAAAGTGAGACTTTCGTAAAAAAAAAGATGCTTGCGCAGAATATATAGATTGAAGTGGTGTGACAAGATCACTAATGTTGACATAATGACACGAACTAGACAAGCGCCAGTGGAACAAGAAATGAGAAGACGACGCTGGAGGTGGGTAGGACACGCGTTGAGAAAACCTGTTGATAGCATTACCAGTCAGTCCCTGTTCTAGAATTCCCAGGGTAAGAGGAAGAGCAATAACACATGGAAAAGAGAACTGGAGACAGACATGAAGGGAATGAAGAAGACATGGAAAAGACCTTGAGCTGATGGCACAGGACAAGAAGACTTGGCTTAAGTTTGTTGAAGGCTTATACTTCTTTGAGAGTTGAAAGGTGAAAGAAGAAGAGGAAGATTGAGAAGAGCACATACTTTAACATTCATTTCCTTCGTAGCTCCTTCAGGGAGCATGAAGCCTCCACCCTCTCAGGGCTTCTTTACAGGAAGCCTACATAAAAGTTCTCGTGATCATGTAGGGGGGGGGGGGGGGGGGGGGGGGTTTCTGTAGCAGTATATTTTGAATGATGAGGTTGACAGTCTCACGCCACAACCTCATGTTAGTAGCTTTTACGACATGCATGAGAGAGTAGTAGTTTTATTATTTCATTGTCTGCTCAGAGATCCCTGGAGCTATAAGGGACATATAATTTAACATGTGCGTCACAAAAGAAACGAAGGCAAAGTGAAGGTAATACTGAGAAGTATTTTATGACAACATCATTCAGGATTCTTGATTTTTGCTTGTGCTACGGTCTTTCTTCTTTGGCCCTTGGCCACTGACTGACGAAAAAAATTAGTGGACTATCACGCTTGGTGGCGTCCGGTATGGCGGCAAAAAAGGCAACAGGTTTTGATTATGCTCGATGGTCGGCCTTCCTTCGTGTGGTGACCAAACTCTGGTTCGTTCTTTGTTTGCACAGTTCTTCCCCACGTTGCTTTTGGCAGACTTCTCTTTCACTGTTTTTTTTTTTTTTTTTTTTGAGTCCAAAGAATGCCAGTTCCGGTGATAGTGTCACAGTTTTCTGAGGATGTGGCCGACCTAATTCCAGCGAGCACTCGCTATGACGTATTTTCGTTTTCTATCATTTCTTCTTCTTCTTCCTCGTTCGTCCTGAAAAGGACGTTGGTTGCGTTGTGTCGCCGTTTACAGCGAAGCTGTAATATTTGCGCCTTTCGGCCCGACACATCCGACTTCAGCACGGCATTTTTTGGAACCGGGTTTGCCTTCCCTCTTCGATCCCTACTCTCTCAGCCAGACTGCAGTGATGCAGCTGTTTCCAGGACCACCACTTGGAAGTGGAGTAGGGTCTTGGTCAGCTCTGGTTCGCTGACCCTGTCGCAAGATGTCAAGCTATGGATCGCTGACTGCATTTATCTCTTTGCTACGGTCCCGTTTTTATATTTAACCACATCTACTTCCCTCATAAAATTGGACGTTTATCTGTTCAGGCCTTTCCCATCATTATAGTTATTTCCTCAAAGGGGTTGATGACAGCCATGCTGTCAATCAGCTCCTCTCGTGGAGTCGACATTCTTTGAGATTACGTTCTACTGTTGGCTTGCCTTCTCGCATGGATATATGTCTGTCTATTTTTAATTTGTTGAAACAGGTGGTTTATTTAGTCTGCAGTTTGACAATGAAAATTATCACAAGATTTCTTCTTGGCAAGGAGTTTGCAAGCGGGTCAATTATATCTTACTTTGGGTGTTCTTTATGCCAACATTTTCTTTGAAGCTATTTTGAATTATTGTCTTTATCTTGTTCATATATTGTCCGATGCTCAGTTTCCTCCTTCTTGGGCAAGTCCATTATCTTTTATCAGTCCCTATATATCTTGCTGTAGGTTTGGTTTGGTTTAAGGACTATCTTCAATTGCATACGGACAACTCCATCAATTCCTCCGATCTCCTCCCTTAGATCAGACAAGGAAGATCTCAGTAACAGTGCACGAACTCCGTTAGCACCCGCGAGAATCCAATGTGTGTATATAAAAATCACATATTATATAAATATATTTGGTGAGTAGGTTTCTAATTGTTAAATTTTACCAGGGCAGCGGCCTTATGTCCTACTCTTTACGATTTCCAACTACGAGGGATTTTTAATGTGCGCAATTACACATGGGACCTTCTATTTTTTTCTCCCTTATCCGAGAAGGCTAGGCATCCGATCTCACTACCCATGAGACCAGGGGGAGTGTATGACATCATTAGGAGCACTGGTTCTGAAAAACAAATTTCCATAAATTATATTCCCTCCACTGGGAATCGAACCAGGTACCTCTAGAATTCGAGGCGGACGCCAAACCTCTTAACCACTCCGAACCCGACTTGCTGTAGGTAGTTAGAGCTAACGGAAGAGAAAGCACTAGAACAGTGGTTCTCAATCTTCTTACGACCACTAAAACCAACTTTCACAGCTGGTGAAGGTGACGACCCATGTACCAAAACAGGTAAATAAACATTAGTCATTGGAATTCAGCCAATGGCATCGCTTAAAATTTGAATAAGTGAAAACGTAAGGGTCGGCGATCCATCGTAGTGTTTCCCACGCCCAAATTTGTGTGCCCCTACACAAAGGTTGAGAATCACTGTAATGAAAGATGAAATGAAACACTATAGGGCGACATTGTCGGCGACATTGGTAGCAAAGAAAAAGAACATATTTTTGTATCTCAGATTTAAAAAAATTATCCGCTAAAATATATTTCTAAATACGACACACGACAACAATATCTGTCACATAACACAACTTAAACTATTTTGTGACAATGTGACAGCAGTAATGGTAGCGTATTGACACAAATGAATTCTTCTAGGCTTGTAACTATTAATTCTCTCTCATTATCGTTAAACAGCCCAAGCTGGAAACGAAATAGGCATTGTCTGATCATGTAGAAATTTGAATGTACCAATACTGAACATCAGAAATGATTGGTCAATTTACAACGGGAAGCGACCATGAAATGTCGAAACCGTTGACAGATCCTTTGTTAGCACTGTCAGTAATTATTGAAAATGTACTCGGGCTGCTATTCGTGGGCAAACAAAATAGTTTTTTTTTAACAGCTGTGAATGTATCGTATTGAATATTTTTTTTTGGGACCTCAAGACGCAGCAATAGAGACCGCAGTCAGCGACTCATAGCTTGACTGCCTGCGTCAGGACCAGCGAACCAGAGCTGGTCAAGACCGTGCTCCACCTCCACGTGGTGGTCCTGGAAACAGTCTGCAACAGTGCAGGCTGGCTGAGCGAGTACGGATCGCAATGGGAAGGCACACCCGGTCCTAAAAAATGCCGTGCAGAAGTCGGATGTGTCGACCGAAAGGTGCAGATATCACAGCTACGTTGGAAACAGACACAACGCAACCACCGTCCTTTTCAGGGCGAACGAAGAAGAAGAAGAATATTTTTTTTTAATTTTTTTTTTTTGGTTCAATCTAAGAAACACTAAATCGCATACCGAAAAGGTAGAATAGGACACTTTAAAGAAAGATTCTTATTACTGGGTGGACGTCTGTCTGGCATCGCTTTGAAGAACAAAAAACCCAGAAGAATGTATGAGCTGATAAATTGTATTAATCGACAGGAATAAAGAATCCGAAAAACATAAAGATGCGGCAATAATAGGGATTGTCGTGAACAATCAGCTATATAAACCCCAGCAGGCTGATATAGCTGCGCCATGTTGAACGAATATACCCTAATACAGTTGTCACGGGATTGTCTCCCCTGCTCTGCAGCTGTGGTCCAATAATAGCCAAACTTAGAGTACATAAATGAGGGTCTTCAAATGTATCAGCCTTCACTCAAGATTACTTTTGGCAGAGACCCAAATAGAAGAATGGTGCTTCTATTTCAGGGGGCCTCACAGGCATTTTAGGAAAGCAAGCATCAAAACTGAGATCATCTAAGGTGTCATGAACTTGTTATCTTCCCGCCCGTTATGTGAGGAAAAAGAAATTTGCTCGCATTGGCTGAGCCCCCAACTGAAATGATTCAGTAAAATCTTACTCTAACAGCTCTGGATGGTTCTGTATTTAAAATAACTGAATCATACGGGTGAAATCCCAGACACGTGTTGTAAGAGAACGATTCGTCATTTTTAGTCATCTGTGTGACAAGTCTGTAGCCAGGATTGGCGGACGTTAGATTTACATTTCATAATTTATTACTAACGGGAACTAACATATATATGTATATATTACCATGTGAATTTTATTGTGTGAAACTCGCTATTGGATGTCAAAGTCATTTGAGGCTGGCAACCTCAGCGTATTGAATGATGATTCATGAACCACCACTGCACGGGCTGGTGATTGCTTTATTGATAGTTTCGTAAAGAGAACTAAAAGCATAAAGTAGTTCAAGGTTCCCTGTGGAGCAGGGAGGGAATGATGAAAAGAAATGATGTCCATTCTAAGCATAAGACTTACATTTTCGAAGCAGTGTAAATGTCCCTATAAACATTCACTTTAAAATTAATGTAAGGTTTCACGCTTTAAACCAGTGTAAATGTCCATGTGAAAATATTCATTTTAATAATAGAAGTTTCAAACTTTTCCACAAGTGTAAATGTAAATAAAACACGAATGAATTTATATTGTGAACATTTTTCAAAAACAGTGGAGATGTAAATGTAAAACATATTATATCTGTACGTTTAACCTTTTTTCATTTAAATGCAATGTAAAGCTAAAGCTATTCAGTTTAAATGTAAATGAAGTTTTATCCCGAGGGATTACATTTAATTCTCATCGAGGGTAAACTCTGAGTTAAGTGAGATGGTGAAATAGAAGAGGGGGGACACATAACTGTGTCGGAGAACGCAATCTCAGAAGAGCGTTCTTTTCTATTCTTCTATCAGTTATTGGTGGTACCAGCAGAACATACTATTTCTGGAACAAGACGGGATCAGTGGCCTACGCTTTAAGACAACGAACACACTGTGTAGACTTTCCTTGAAATTTCTCGGAGACGAGATATACCCGACAACCTTGACCAGAGACGAACGAACGAACGAACTTTATTTTCGAAGGGTTAAGAATTGGGCGCGCAGGCCCGTCTAACATTCTGCCCTTCCACTCTCATTTATCTTACATACTATATCGTTTCATTCCCACATGTTACTTTAAGCATTAATTTAAAGGCATGCAACATTATAAAGTTAACATAACAGCATTCATGTACAGTATGCAATCAAAATAAAAAAGTAGGGGTTTTTTTTTTTTTTTTTTTTTTAATAAACAAACAAGATAGTAACTTGGAAAAATAAAATAAAATGAAATAAACAAAAAAATAAATACATAAAAATAAATAAATTCTGTATACCGACACTCACTTATGCGGTCAAAACGCCACAATTAATCTGTATTTTTGAATGTGTCATCAATCATCAATACAAAAATGACATAAACACATTCTCCCTTATATTCATACATTCTTGGTTGAAAATGAAATAATAATAATAACACTTACTTACTCGCTTGTGTGGCAGGTAAAGTCTTTGAAAAAAAAACATTATGTAATATCTCCTTATTCTCATTTACATCATCCCATTTAAGCAAACGAAAACATTCACATTTCTAAAGTACAGTGGTACAGTGATCAGTGTGAAAACACAGAACCGTCATTGGCAGGTAAGTTCAAATATATGCTGCCACCTGAACTTCTTAGCCCTTTTCGCAATCCCCAAATACGAGGATGATAGCTTTTCTTTATCCATACCTATTCAAATTATTTTTCAAACTGTTTACTACTAAAGTGATTATTAAATTTTTGTTATCTGATAATGTTACAAATTTAACTTCACTTTGATCATTTTAAAGTTACTGCATGTTTGTCTCAGTCACTTACTACACACATTCTAAACAGAGCTATACGTGAATAAGAGAATTCCACTGAGTAAATCAGGGGTGGGGGCTTAACGAGCTGGGTAAATAAGTGCCTGAATTCTTCACAAAAGTGGTCGGCAATGTTACAGAATTAACGTGCTTAGCGACAGCCAGCCTTGTTTTCGCTTACCTGAAGTTTCTTGTGAAGACTCCCATGTGATAGGAAGCTTTACTACTCTTCTATCTACATTTCTGCCAAGAGTAATCTTGTGTACAAATAGACATCCATTGATGCTATATTATATACTCTTGAGTTGTGGTCATTGTTGGCACACTACTGCAAAGCAGGGGAGGCAATACCGTCACAGTCCTCTTCCAGACGCACTCTTGGACATTGATTTATAGAGACTATGTTACCAGAACCACAGTATTCTTGTCTGGATCTCGCCCATGAGGTGCAGATGAGTGCTAGATTAGCGTTTACAACCAGCATCTGAATATATCTCTAGCAGACATCAAACTACCTTAGGGACATCACTCCCAATTTTTCTATCAGAGTGTTTTCTCCTAAACTCTTTCTTTATATTCTCTCTCTTTCGAAAACAAAAAATCTGCTCACACCATGGAGTAGAAGAACAATTTTCTACGTAGGGACGGGATGCTTAAAAAAAAATACGGGAAGAGGGACTAAAAAACATTAGCGTCAAGGAGTATTCAGAATCGGTGGGGGCGTCAATCTTCCGTTTTTTCAAGCGTAACATATAAAAACTCTTAGAGTCTGTTAATAAAAAAATAAAACGAACTACCAAATTCTTTTTGCTGATTTTCTTACCTTGACAAGCGCGATGCTTTGTTTTCCCTCTGCCGACTTTATCATTTACATCTACATTCGGGGGAGATTTTTGGTAAAGATTCTGTTTTCATCTAATACTGGGCTGAGGCTAGAAAATAAGAACGATGTTTAAATATTCGTGCCAAACCAACATTTTTTCTTACTTGCGCTTCGGATCCTTTATCACACACGTGGGAAGATTGAACATTACCAAGAGGTGA
Organism: Oreohelix idahoensis; assembly: GCA_024509875.1. NCBI lineage: Eukaryota > Metazoa > Mollusca > Gastropoda > Stylommatophora > Oreohelicidae > Oreohelix > Oreohelix idahoensis. The sequence continues at coordinate 6,550 of JAMPIV010000675.1, read as the reverse complement.
AGACAGCTTCTAGAATGAAATGTCCCCTTGATGTAGTGCGTTTTGTTGGAAATTTATTTTTTTGTTTCGAAAACATTTCTTATTTCTTTCTCCTTCTTCCTCTTCTTCTTCCTATTCTTCTTCCTGTTCTTCTTTTTCTTCTTCTTAATTTTCTTCTTCTTCTTCTTTTTCTTCTTCTTCTTCTTCTTCTTCTTCTTCTTCTTCTTCTTCTTCTTCTTCTTCTTCTTCTTCTTCTTCTTCTTCTTTTCTTGTTCTACGTCTTCAAATTCCTCTTCTTCTTCTTTTTCTTCTTCTTCTTCTTCTTATCTTGTTCTTCTTCTTCTTATCTTGTTGTTCTTCTTCTTATCTTGTTGTTCTTCTTCTTATCTTGTTGTTCTTCTTCTTATCTTGTTCTTCTTCTTCTTATCTTGTTCTTCATTTTCATATTTTACTTCTACTTCTTTTTTTCTTGTTCATCGTCTTCATATTCTTCTTTTTCTTCTTGTCTTGTTCTTCGTCTTTATATTCTTATACTTTTCTTGTTCTTCATATTCTTCTTCTTCTTCTTCTTCTTCTTCTTCTTCCTCTTCTTCGTCTTCTTCTTCTGCTCCTTCCTCTTCCTCTTCTTCCTCTTCCTCTTCTTCTTCGTCTTTTTCTTCTTCTTCTTCTTCGTCTTCTTTTTCTTCTTCGTCTTCCTCTTCTTCGTTTTCTTCTTCTTCGTCTTCTTATTATTCTTCGTCTTCATATTCGTCTTCTTCTTTTTCCTCTTCTCCTTCTTCTTCCTCTTCCTCTTCTTCTTCTTCTTCTTGTCTTATTCTTCGTCTTGATATTCTTTTATTCTTCGTCTTTTCTTCTTCTTCTTATTTTCTCTTCTATTCTATAGTACCCTAAGGTGATCATACGTGAATTATTGTCTGATTTACCGCATAGATGTTTTGGATTTATTTGGTTTTTTTTTTTCATTACGTACTTGTTTGCTTTAAAAAAATACTTTATTTTGATTATGATTGGGTAATGTCATTGTATGCTGTTATGTACCCTTTATAACGTTGTATGCCTTTAATTTAAGTGCTTAAAGTTAATATGTGACTAAGCTATGCCATAAAAGGATTTAAAGGATAAGAACGTTTTGGTGAGATTGGAAGGGCAGAATGTTCAGAAAGGGGCTTATGCCACTTAACCACAGTGAAAATAGCTAAAGTTCGTTCGTTCGTTTAGAAGTTAGATTGAATGTTAAGTGGGAAGTTTCCCAAATAAGACTTTGATTGGAACTTTCAGTGTAAATGGACTCGATTGAATGATTGTGAAGGCAATTCACAGCAGGGATTTGAGCGGATTACAAGAAGTAGGAAGATTATACATAAAGTTTACTACTTGCTTCACTTTTTTTATTGTCAGTCAGAATTGATCTCTGTGAAGAGAGGCTTGGGGTTATTGCTTCTTTGAGATGTGTCGACTCCCAAGAGGATGCTGTAATGAAGAAGTGTAAGTCACAAGCAACAGACAATATCCGCAATGTTCCCCAATTTAAATCCCACTTGACAACCAACTGGGTGAGCTTATTGAACATATTTGAAACCATGGCATGGACGTCACCAAACCCCTATCTGTAGCTAAGAGTCACTGGTAAACTTTCAAATAACAATATGTTGGGTACAGTATACTGGTCAAATGAATTCTGAATCCCGGTCCATGTATATAGTTCTTTTTAAATAAAGGGAACTTTGAACTAATTCATATCAGACAATTATATTACATCTAAATCTACAATTATATACAGATTGTATTTATCTACCTACTAAAATAATCTACCCTGACCTCCGCATACCTTATACTATGCAAATGGTCTATCCCCCCTCTTACTTGTGGTCTTCTTTTAACATCTCTAGTGAATCCAATGAGGTTCTAATATTTGGTTTCTTCTTACTATCTCAATCTCTTCTGGTATATTTGTCCATCTACAGTGTTCTTCAATAGTCCCCTTGTCTTTAGGACTGTATGTTATTAGGAAGATGTTTCACAAGAACATTCCATGGATTTTAAGACAAGTTTGGATTTACTTGGTCTTAAAATTAGGAAACTGTGTACATCTCTTATCTTATAGTCCCTAAAGAACTAACTATTGAAGTCCCATGATGACAAATACCAACAGAGCTTGAACTTAAACAAAAACTCCAGTATCCTACCTCAATTTTACTACTACAAACTGACACACATTAACTTTTGATAAATACACTATATGTCCACTACAATATTCATATTAAATAAACATTCTGGTACATAACTTTAGTAATTTAATAATATGTTTGTGATTTGGTTCCCTTAATTGTATATAATGGTTGAATTATTTACACATTTTTATTCATGCCAGTAATTAAAGAATAAATAGGAAATTGTTACAGACTGAAAGTTTACTATCAGAGTACTTTGATATCTTGTAGAGTGTTAAATGTAATAGTTTTGTGTCACAGTGTTGTCAATTCAGTATGGACTAAATATTAAATTTGTTTTTATCTGTTGTTTGTTGGGACTTTGTCCACTTCATCATTCACATACCCTAGACACATTTTTTTTACTTAGCGATTTTACCACCTTTTTTCACCTCAGAATATATTGGCAGCCTGACCCGTCCCACTAGATTATGGGGAAAAAAGGAAATAGTAGACATATTACATCTTTTAGATATGAGATTAGGCTTCACAGCTAGATCCAATACCTATCTAGAAAATGAGATCAGTTACCCAATTTTAAGATTTTGTACAACAACCCCATATTGATTACCACAATAAAGAGCAATTTTGTCACAACGATAACGGTTGTCTTTAAAACTGATAAGGAAAAGGGTATGGGAGTCTGACCATTTATGCGCTAGGCCCGTTAAAATCATTATTTCTTTCCATTGTTTGTTGATAGTTAAGTAATAGTTTATAACATGCGGTAACCCAAAGATTAAAGATGCCATTTCATTTACATTTTCATGATTAAATTTTAACCTAAGTGCATTAAACTTTTTAACATACAACGTTATGAATTAAATAACACCCAAAGAAAAGATTAACATAATGACAACCCAATCAGGTTTGCAGGAAATAAAGTATGCTCCTTACAATTTAAGCAAAAACACAGTACGTAAGTGAAAAAAACAAAATCAAATAAAATTCCACTTAAGACATCTATGCTTTCACAATCTTATACAATAATAACAAAGACGTAATTTTTTAGTGCAGCCAAGGGAAAATAGGGCACATTATTCCCAAACAAAACCGCCAACTGAACCGAAAAATAACATAAAATGAATATTATTCGTTGTGGAAATAAAAAAGAAGAAGAATTTTTAAACCCAAGAATAATAAGAATATCAAAGGCCTCTGAAAGTAAAAGAAAAGATTGTCCCAGAAGAAAAAAAAGTCAAGAATAAGAATAAATCGTAAAGAAAGATAATAAGAAGAAGAAAGTACTATTGAAACGAAGAAAAAAAGAAGGAAAATCAAGAAGAAAAAAAAAAATTGGTCAAGAAGACTTAAGGAAGAAAACAACTTCGAAGAAGAAAGAAGAAAAAGAAGAAGAAGAAAAAGAAGAAAAAAAAATAAGAAGAAGAAAAAGAAGAAGAAGAAGGAAAAAAGAATAAGTCAAGAAGAAGAAGATCGAAGAAAAAGAAGAAAGAATTTAAGAAAGCAAGAAGAAAGAAACAGAAAAGAAGAAGAAAAACAGAGAAAAGAATAAAAAGGAAAAGCAAAAGAATCGAAGTAAAAAACTAACTTGAGAAAAAGAAGAAAAGCACAAAGAGAATTTATGAATAAAAAAAGAAAAAGAAGAAGAAAAAATATGAAAATGAAGAAAAAGATAAAAAAAATTGAAGAAACAAGAATAAGAAGCAAGAAACAAAAAGAAGATAAGAAGAAAAAGCTAAAAAAGAAAAAGAAAAGAAAAAACAGAAAAGAAATGAAAAAAAACAAAGAAGAAGAAAAAGAAAAAGAAAAAAGAAGAAAAAGAAGAGAAAAAACGTTATGAAGGAAAAAGAAGAAAAGAAGAAAAGAAAGAAAAAAAAATAAAGCAGAAAAAAAGAAGAAGAGAAAAGAAGAAAAAGAAAAAGACAACAAAAGAAGAAAAAAAAGAAGAAAAAGAAGAAAGAAAAGAAAAAAAGAAGAAAGTCAAAAGAAAGAAAACAGAGAAAAAGAAAAGAAAAAAGAAAAGGAAAAAAAAGAAAAAAAAAATAAGAAAAAAGAAAAAAAAACAAGAAAAATAAATTAGAAAGAAAACGCACTACATCATGGGGACATTTCATTTCTGAGAAGCTGTCCATTCACCTTTGGTAATGTCAATCTCACGTGTGTTGATAAGAAGATCCGAAAAGCGCCAAGGTAAGAAAAAATGTTGGTTTTGGCATCGAATTTTTAACCTCGTTTCTTTTTCTAGCCTCAGCCCAGTAATTAATGAAAAACAGATTCTTGTACCGAAAATCTCCCGAATGTAGATGTAATTGAATAAAAAGGGTCGGCAGAGGGAAACAAAGCATCGCGCTTGTCAAGGTAAGAAAATCAGCAAAAAGAATTTGGTAGTTTCGTTTTTATTTTTTTATTAACAGACCAAGATTTTTATATGTTACGCTTGAAAAACTGAGATTGGACGCCCACCGATTCTGAAATACTACTTGACGCTAATGTTTTTAAGTCCCCCTCATCCCGTTTTTTTTTTTTAGCATCCCGGTCCCTACGTAAGAAATGTTCTTCTACTCCATGGTGTGAGCAGATTTTGTTTTCGAAAGAGAGAGAAATTAAAGTAAAGGAGTATAGGAAAAACACTCTGATAGAAAATTGGAGTGATGTCCCTAAGGTAGTTTTGATGTCTGGCCTAGAGATATAATCAGATGCTGGTTGTAAACGGCTAAATCTAGCACTCATCTGCACCTCATGGCGGAGAACCAGACAAGAATACTGTGGTTTTCTGGGGTTAGACATAGGTCTCTATAAATCATTGTCCAAGATGCGTCAGTGAGAGAGGACATGTGACGTATTGCCTCCCCTGCTTTGCAGTAGTGGTCCAACAAATGACCAAAAAAAAAATACCCTCAAGAGTAATATAATATAGGCATCAAGGAGTCCTATTGGTACACAATATAACTCTTGGCAGAAATAGTAAAGATAGAAGATTAGATATAAGTGCTTCGTATTCACATGGGAGGTCTTTCACAAGAAAAATTCAAAGTAAAGCGAAAACAAGGCAGGCTGTCGCTAAGCAACGATAATTTCTGTACCTGCGGGACTCACGTTTTGTTGAAGAATTCAGGCATTTATTTAGCAGCTTCGTTAAGTCCCCCACCCCTGATTTACTCAGTGGAATCTCTAATTTCAAATATAGATCTGTTTTAGAATGTGGTGGAGTAAAGGGACGCGGGATGACTGAGACAAACATTGCAGTAACTTTAAAACAATGATCAAAATCTGAAGTTAAATTTGTAAACATTACAAGATAACAAAAATTTAATAATCACTTTAAGTATTTTTAACAGTTTGGAAAATAATTTTAAAAGTTATGGATAAAGAAAAGCTATCATCCTCGTATTTGGGATTGCGAAAAGGGTAAGAAATTCAGGTGGCAGCATATATTTTTTGGTGATGCTACGTATGGCAGGAGGAGCTTCTAGGCGGGATTGACACGCACGGAAGGTCCCATGTGTTCAAATCCTGGGTAAGAGCCACTCAATGTCTGTTGTTTTTTTCTGTTGTATTGCTTACGTTCTAGCTTCTGTAATTTCCTACGAGAGTGCCTGATACATACCCTTTATGTTTTGTCTCATATTAAATTTACCTGTATACAAAGCCTCGTGGTTTCCCCGTCCTTATGTGTTATATAAATGTTTTATACAATACCAACCTTACTGCTCTGTCCTGTTCTTTCCTGTTTACTAAATGTTCTACTAATTATGGATTGCTGGACCACAGTATTAAGGTCTTTGGTCGTGTTGGACTGGCCTTACTGCAATATAGGGGAAAGACAGAAGTGATTGTAGCGTCATTAATAGGCTGGGACCTTGCCATGGTTAAAACTTCCGATGCTATATGTAATTGAGGTTCGCATCTAAAAAAACATGATCAAAAACGAAACAACCCTAATTTGGTGAATGCGTTGCAAGATGGCACATGAGGATAGTGTGAATTTGCTTGCATAATAGTTGCGGGGTTTAAATGTTTTAAAGGCATCGGGTTTCCCTTCCTTATGTGACAATAAAAAATATATAGGAACTTAGCATGCCAATGTATCAGACGGTATCTGTACTTATCACACTGAAATAACTCGTTCTCTGGTCAAGTCTTGTCGGGTGTAGCTCGTCTCCCAGAATCTTCAAGGAAAATCTACACAGTGTTGTCCCTGTTGTCTTAAAGCGTAGGCCACTGATCCCGTCTTGTTCCAAAATAGTACGTTCTGCTGGTACCACCAATAACTGTGAAAGAAGAATAGAAAAGAACGCTCTTCTGAGTATGGGCGTTCTCCGACACACAGTTATGTGTCCCCCCTCTTTCTATTTCACCACCATCCCACTCACTCAGAGTTTTTAAACCCTCGATGAGAA